>BQKZ01000704.1:79542-94446 GCA_036244855.1 Temnopleurus reevesii
CATTCTGCTCAACGTGCATACAGAGTGTCATTGAGCAAGAGCATTGTTCTGTAAATTGAATTTCACAAGATCTGCCCTCATCACCACACATCAATTTCAGAATTTTCCATTATTCGAAATGGATATCATTTGGTATCCTTTCATTCCAATGTATCTTATCAAAATGCCTGAATAATTTGGTGAACTTGTATGTATAAATGTCAACCTGGCAAAAAGTTAGTTTTTGACCAAAATCAAAGACATGCAAAAAAAAAAATCTTGCTCCATTTACCTCAATCCCGGCCCTGTGAAAGACATATTACCTGAACCAACATGCACTAAATGCCTCATGCTAAACATTACATTATAAATCATTATGAAGACATCCAAGTTGAGATAATGGAATTGTTAAAAGACATACGAGCGGAAATAGGGAAGAGATTGAAAAGGTAATAAAACGGACATGTAATTTGAAATTCCATCAAAAAATAAGAAAAGTTGGTGCTGGTGGAATGAAGAGAATGAATATGGAGAGTGTAAATAAAAGCAAAGTTTTGTGGCTTTTACATGTAAGAGGACATGGAAATGTAGTCATTAAGCAAACGGCTGCCGATAATATTTTTAAATAGCGTAACATCAATCTAATCTAAACGCTTTTGAAAGGATACAAGTACAAATAAACAATTAACATATATAATCTTAACAAAGAAAGTTAACGATACATAAACCCTTTTGTTCACATACATTGCTGCATGACAGAAGTATTTTTACAAAGGTCTCATAATTGCGTTGTGCGAGATTTAAAATTGCTTCATTATTATAATAGATGCAATTATTATCATTTAGGAAATGTTTGTAATAAAAAATTCCAGCTTTCAACATTCACTCTTATATACTGAGGGATATTCATTTTCAGTGAGTAAGCCTTACCAATTCAACAGTAAAATAAAAGCATTATTTCATAATCTGAAAAAAAATATGGAAGCTTGGTGTTTGAAATAGTCAGTGGTTAATGATTTAAGTATAGCCTTTCATCACAAACTTTAATTGAACACGTATACTTATCTGTTAAAATGAATGAGAAAGCATAAATGTGCATGTCATGTATTGAATACAAAACATGTATCAAGAGTCAACATGAAAGGAGAGAAAGTATTTACATAATATTTCTCTGGTCAATAACGGACCTCTTATGCTCTTGTGTATTCTAACCATGACAATGATGGTGGTAGTGGTGGTGGAAATGGGGGTAAATATTTGCACTTATTAATGGTTAACTGTTCAGAATTCTAAATATATGTATTCATTTTCTCCATCTTTCTCCTCAATACCAGTCGCATATGCCTAATATCACATGTAAAACCTTGATACATGAAGGAATATCATGCTACAGTCAACGAAGGCTCGATTCCAAACTGGGTACATACATGTAACAAATTGAAGGGCACCCCCTTGAATTACTATGATTTTAATCAATAAAGAACAATCAAATGAACAAGGGTGAAAATTTAAGCAAAATCTCACAATCCATTCAAAGTAAGAAATTTTCAAACTTTCAATGTCCTCTGATCGCGATCCTTGAGTTGGCAAAATTAGGCAGAAATTGCAACATTCTAGCGGACAACTCATCCCTTAACTTTGTACATAAAATCTGAAAAGTTGATGTAAGAATAGTTTGGAATAATGGTTCAGCATTATTCTTCATAAAATTATGTGAAACTGACATCATGAGTGAAAACCCAGTGCTTTGCTGATTTTTGTAATTAAAAAAAAATCATAGTATTTCAATAGATGATCTGATTTTGGCTAATTTTTCAGTTTGTTCTTCCAATATTTCTTCATCCACTATTAGCATAATGGTTCCAGGAGTGTGTTCTACTTAAAAGTGTACATAAACCATTGTCTTCACAAATAATAATTCCTTATCAACTTAGAATGACCCATATCATTGAACAAATATGGGTAAAATAAAGTTGATACGAAATGATTGTAGACCAATTAGGTTCTACACAACATAAATACCTTATGGACCCTGTTCGAAATCTTGCTATGGATGACTGTAACATTTTAAACATGGACCTCCTTAGGCCTCCTCAGGCTAAACCTTGGTAAACTACATGAACTTGAATGAATCTAAAATAGCGTTTGAATATCATTCAACCCCATGAACCAAACTATTTCTATGGGTTCTTTTTTGCACTTTAAAGAGGAGCCCACACACATAAAGGGACGGGTACTGGTAAATGGAGGAATGGGTTAGGGGTGAGATTGGGGGGGGGGGGGGCTTGAACCATGAACTCACTTGGCTGAAAGGCCCCCGCCGGGGGGTAGACCTGGAATATCTGCCATTCTAAGCACATGCATCACTAGGTCCAGCTGGGTCTGTTCTCCAAAGTTTTCCATAACCTCTGCAGAAAAAGACCCAGGCAATTAAGCATGTTCAGGTTACAAAATAATAATAAAATGATATAAATCGACATGAGAGACACAAAGAAAAAAATAAATACAGTGAACAGTGAAATCAATATACATGTAGAGTGTACACGAGAGGGATCTACACAGCTCTATTCTAATGCCAGTGATGGAAAATTTTGGAGTATAATTAATCATACAAGATAAGTGTAATGTATAGAGCTCTCTGAAGTTAGGTGAAATAAGGACAAAATAAATATGATAACCTTGCTCTCTTCTTGGGGTTCATTATCAATTAACAATCATAATAATAATCGCACCCTGTCACATCATAACACAAAGCACATGTACAATATAGCAAAGAAAAATGACATCCATGTGCTAAATGTAACGAAAAAACTTGGATTTCTTCAAAAATTAATTCCTTAACAAGACTGTACATTTTATACTTCATCTTATGAAATGTCAGGATGCAGTACGTCAACAGAAATGTTTTCCTCATTACCACTATGCATTCATGTCAATCCAAATTAGAGTAATGTGGATGCAGCAGTGTCTGAGATGAAATGAAAGTAGAAAAGTTCATCGTCTAATCAGTTATGATTGGCTTCTACAGTACTACTTCGATTGATAGCGAGAAATGAATTTAAAAAATAATAAAAATAAAAAGATATTAAAAAAATGTTAGGTTTCCCATGAATTCCATTTCTTAATAACAGAGTTGATCGATTAGAAACATTTCTCATTCCTTTTTTTTCCAGTTTTGATAAATTTTTATGAAAAATTAGGCTGACATACTTAGCCTCTAACTTGTCAGGACCTAATATAGATTCCTCCAAAATTACTTCATCCCATAAAAAAGATGGCTATTCCTGCAGATATAAAACTTGAATTAAATTAAATATAGGAATAATGACTTTAATAGGGGCCAATGAATAGTAATAAACAATCTAAAATGACTCTTTGATACCATATTTTAAACATTGAATTTCTTTAGATTTCTCTGTGAATGAAAAAAGATTAAAAAATCAGGTCAGGGCAATTTCAAAGGGTCAGTAGATTTATGCAAACAAACTACTTTTTTTTTTAAACCTGCATGTAGTCTTCTCATGAGATGAGAGCATGTACATAACTACAGTGTTATGCAGAACTGTCAACGTTTATTTACAATGTACTTAGATGAACAAATAATAAGATGCACCACTGTAAGTGCTACATACTGTATACTGTGCAGGCTAATAAGAGAGAAAGTAGCAAGCTTCATATTAGCCCATGAACTTTGTACATGTAGGTTTCGATTTATGCAGGTATTGATTCAAATAATTATTGGTATTTTCTTCCTTTCTTTCTATGTAGCTTTGGAGGAATACTACAAACAAAAGTGGGGGGAAGGGGGTTCAATTCCCCTCTGCCTGCATCTATCAATTATTGATAAATGTTGATGAATTATTAATCTAATATTTTTTCTACATTATAAAACGAGTGATAGTACTGGAATAATAACACTTTATTTATTTGCACTTTCTGCAACATGCTTAACAACTTATGAAGTACTTGTGGTTTCATTTTTAAGTACACATTTATTCAGGACTATGACACATTACTTCCGCAACTTATGAGATAAATTAGAAGGGGCAAAGGAAAAGAAGTAGCCTAAAACGTAAAAGACTGGCATGTGTGGTAATTTGTATCCACCAGATACATGTAATAGATCCAAAATTCATGTATGGACAAATATCAACTCACAATTCTACATAGACAGATACAATTAGGAATTAAGGGCAAATATGATTTTAATCATTCTGACAGTACACAGTAATGACAAGTGAAATAAAACCAAAACACACAACTCTTCACAAAAATTAAAAATGCATGAAACGAATGGTTAAAGTCTGCAATATAGAACAAAACTAACAAAAAAATGTAATCAAACGTTGATGCGTAAAATGATAGGAGAATGGCACACATGAAGATTAATAAGGGAATGATTTGAATGGAAGGGAGGAGCAATCAGGTCATCAGCTATCTACATGTACTATGGCTATCAATGTTTCCAAAATCATTCATGCAATCTCGGATTGAAAAAAAAAAGATTTGCTAATACAAGTATTCTTTCAAGAAAAAGCTGCTCAAACTTAAAATAAATGCTCATTTATCATCTTTTTTTATATTTTGTTGTACTCTAAGCAAAATTATTTGAAAACTATAAATGTACATCGATCATGCTTTGCTGACAAAAAAAAATAATAACTGTACATGTACTGTATACAAATGCACACTTTGGTCAATCATACTGTGCATCATATTTCAAATCTGCTATAAAGTGAAAGTATACACAAGCATTGCAATATATTGCAATATCATGTTTACAACATGCATCCATGACAACGAGCAATTTGTAAAGTCATGCCTGAAGCTTTAAACAGCTTGCCAGAATGAGTCAGAATCATCTGCCTTCAAAAAATGGAACAATGCATGTTTTCAATCATTTCCATGTTTCAATAAAGACCTGGGAGGTGTTTCACCAAGATAAGAAAAATGGTACGCACAACTTTATGTTCCACTGGTATCCCTTCTTGTGCGTAATCATTCATAATAGTGCGCGCATTCATCGCAAGTTTTGATACCCGTTGAAAGTAAAGTTGTACATTTATAACTTTAAGAACGACTTGGTGAAACACCGCCCTGGACGAGTTTAAGATTCCTGCTAAAATGCCCCTAACAAACTGAAAATGAAAAAGTGTACACTTAAAGAGTAAATGGGGTACTTCAGACTGCAAAACAATCATATGGCGACCAACTATTTTTCAGCCTGTTTGAACACAGCTAAATTTTGGTGTACCCAATAATTTTGTAAATTTTCAGAAGGTTGAAAATCTCTGCTCACATTCCAAAATAAGCTTATTAATAGTGACCACACAACAGTAACTTTATGGGGTATCTCAGGTTAAACATATTGTTTTTGCATACATGTACATGTACATATAAAAAAGTGGAGTACACTAACAAACCCTAAATACCGTCGTCAAACATCCTATAATGGTACTTAAGGAAAAAGAAGCAAATAAACGTTTTGTTTATAAATACATGTGAATCTTAACTCCAAGTTAAGTTCAGCATGTGGCCTCTTTGGTGTGTGTACATTCTTTTGTGTGCCTGTCCCACTGCTTCACTGTGTGAGTTGGTCTTGGAACAAGTTGTCTACAGATCATTAATGAGAAAATTTGATTTTCTTAATTCCATTAAATATCTATTTGAATATAATGGCTGCATAGTGGAGTTGTTTTCATGTATACATTGTTAACCCCTTCCAGATTATTGGTGGATAAGTCAGATACCCTTTAAATTTTGACCTCAATCTCTTGACAGAAGCTGATTGACGAATATGTAGGTCAAAGCCCAGACAGTGACTGCCCAGGCACCAAGTTATATTTTGGGCATCAGGGGACAAGTCAGGGGACAAGTCAGGGGACAAGCCAGATGCAAGCGAGCAATGCCCTAAAAATTTGTGGTCCCATGACAACCTCCCGCAAAATTGACAGTTCCTGGTTTAGAATTTGTATCGACAGACAACATTTAACTTCAATACTGATCATCAAAACACATTGTTTTGATTTGCATGCAGTATTACCCTAGTTCACATATATATAGAACTGAACAGTATCATTGTGTGGCATTTAATGGGTACATGTATCCGGGGGCAAAAAAAATAACTTGCTTATTGATAGTACAGTATTCAACCAACTCTCTAAAAACATGCCATGACTATAAAGAGTGTTTAGTTTTAGATATTTGTTTTTAAAAATTGTATGTTTCTCATTATAAATTGAAAAATGACTTTTACGAAGACCAGTTCACATGTTTAAGAGAAAGGGACGTGTTCATAAAGAATGCGCACACATTCAAAAAGCCACTCACGGAGCCTAACCTTCATGCGTCGATCGTTCATTTACTTCAACTCCCTAAACAATAACCCTAAATCATGTCGTATGAAGTTATTTTGAGTGATATTTGAGTCATACACAAATTATATTTTTTACCTCAGATACCCTTTAAGTAATTTGATACAATGCAAGTCAGAACATTTGGTATCTGTTATCATTATAAAATGGCGGTACATATGGTCAAGTAATAGGCAAAAGTCTCAATTGCAAAGGGTACCTTTGCACGTATAGCACTTAAAAATGAAAGACTATATCATGCACGTTCAATGCAGTGGTGTACAAATTGCAAGCACTTTGAATACGGTGTAACACCAATTAATATCTCACCTTTAATTTTCTCTTCAAGCGTCGCATCAAGCTCTTTCTCCTTCGTTAGAGCATCCTCCGATACCTCAGGTGCATTTTCGAAAGTCACAATCTCGATGCTCATATTATCTCGACTTCCCTGTGAAAAAAAAAAATACAAAGACTTGATATATGCTGAGCAAAATGCATGATATACGGAGATACAACCGTTTTGGAATATGTATGAGGTGAAGGCCAATGTGTTTCACTATATTTTCGTATGAATTCAAGGATTTCAATATGTAGTGAATGGCAAGTTTGTTGCTGTCATGTTTGCTCTCACTTTTGTTAAGGTGTGGCATTATTCTCATTTTAATTTTGATCGCATGCATATTCCTGAATGGTTCGTATCTCTGGAGTATACATTTACAGTGTATGACTATGTTTTGCAATCTAACAGAATCTGCTTGATTTGCACTTTCAGAAGATACTGAAAAAGCAAAAAAAAAAATGATCCCTATCACTTTCATTCAAATAATGATTTTTAATACTTGACTTTGGGGAAATAAAGCTCTAAGTTATCACTGACAACAACTTCATGAGAAAAAGCTGTATTTGTATGTAATTTTTTTCAATTAATTACAATACATTTTTTTTTTAATTGAGCTACAATAATGTACATGTAGTTCCAATACACTTCTTGAGATGAAACACTGACAAATTTGACTTCCATTCTTTGACAAACCAATACAAATCGTAATTTCTGATATCTGTACATAAAAAGCCTACAATGACAGGCATTGCAGAACAGTACTGCCTGTATTTAGTAATGTACTAAAAGGTTTTGTTACTACCTGGAGGACTTAAAAACAAAATTTTATTTCCAAATAATCCAGGAAATTAATCCTAATAATGTTCCAAAAATGTTTACTAATATAAGAACCCTAAGGATGAGAAGAAATTTGAATAATCACCATTCGCATATATGGTCAAAAAGTTTTTTACATAAAACATAAACACAACATAATTCACAGACTGCTTTAGTTCATGAACCCATTGATCATGTGAAGGCATTATTGATAGTGCAGCTACATAGCCATTCAAGCAAGTACACTATACGAAGGCACTACAATGTACGTGCATGTAGTGCTTCCTGCAGAGTAAGAGCCGGACGGACATATGAAGCCCGGTGTTTGCATGAAAGCCTCCTCATACTGCCCTATTTATATCCAATGACTCACCCTCACCATAATGCCAAGCAGCTTCAATATGCTCACATATCCATCTGCCAACTGAGCTAAGACAAGATCCCAGCCGTAAAAAAAAGAGCTCATCACCTGACAACTGGTGAAACAGTTCAAACTGTCTGACCTTAAAGGTACAGGTACTCATCTTCATTCAATTTTCGAAAATTTAATATTTTTTTAAATAAAAAATTGGCAACTTATCCTTTATGTGCATCTCAATCCAATCCGAAAAAAGAGTTAATCACCTAAAAACTGGTTTTACAGTTCAAACTATCTAACCATACATGTACAATGTAGCACAAAAGGCTACTCTTTTTTATTTGATTGAAAACAAATTGGGCTACAAAACATCAATCTGGGTCCGAAATTGGATGAGAGCAATGGCCGAGGTACAAAAAATTACAACCTAAATATTTTGAGTTACAAATTATAGCCTAAATGAGAGTGGAAATCTCGCCACATCATAAAATTCACAGAGCATGTACATTGTACTTCAGAACTATGTAGGAATTATTCTCATAACATGAATCAAGAATCTTTATCTACAGTATGGTGAATATGTGTGACTCATTATCATAATTACTATTTCTTTCTTTGTTATTGTCGTCTAAAGGTTGTATCGGTTTAGAATACATGTATGTCATCCTCTAATAATAATAATAATAGTAATAATAATAATTGAATCTAGATTGCCTTTTCCAGAGGATACATCATGGAACGTTCTGCACATGGATATTTATTTGATGTATTTGATATATATTACCATCCATGGAAACTGAATCAATGCTCATCATTTTTTTGTTTTTGTTTTTGTTTTTTTACTCTGCAAATATCCCAGCTTTATTCACATAACGATACACAAAATTCTACCACAGATGTTTTGGGGTAGAGTCCAATCCTGTGAAAGATTACATATTCTGACTTCTAATTTTAAAATAGATATCCAAATTCAGAGAATAATACAATGAACATGTGCAGTACATAGACATTATTTCAAATCTTGACTTAAATATTTTTGTAAATGTACAGCGAATAGCGTGAACTTTCACTAAAATTTAAACGGGTACAGGTTTCTACTTTTAATGTCCGTTACAAAAGTACATTGTACATTGTGAGGTAGGAAATATCTATTTATACTTAGTACAGCTATTTCCTTGTTTTATTACACTGATCTAATAAATGGTAATTTGATACAATAACCTATCTCATCCAGGTAATATTTTCTGTATTAGATGGTATAGAATATACAAGAGAAGAAAAACTATATTCTGAGCATGGTACTTTTCCTGTCAGAATGAAGGGCAGGTCTCACTCTAGTCTGCAAGCACAGACCCTACCTTGACACTTTATCGAGATATCATTTTATCTTGAGAGAAACACAATAAACCCCATTAGCTTTGTAAATATTGGCTGAAGGAGCTGCACTATGGTTTAGCAGAAATGAAATCTACAGAAGTACCAGTAGTCTCTGACTGCAGACTCTATATTATACACAGAGCAACTTGGTACAATGAAGCCAGTTGTCTATGGTGCCAGACTACATTCTAGTCTTACTCTACAGTTTATACATCATTGACATGAATACTATGTACCTCGACGCTAAGGGAAAACATTTTTTTTTTTTTTTTTTTTACTTCTTGAGATATCATATATTTCTTAGAGTAAGAAAATTTCTTTGGATAATATCTACCTAACATTTAACTGCAGAGCATACACTACAATGTACATGTAACATCAAACCTACACTGTTTATGAAATTAAAAGTTATGAAAACTGTATTCAAACTATTTTAGTTCAGTAGCTGCAAAGCGGAATATCCTTTATATTCACTCAAAAGTTAAGTATTTACCCTACCATTAAGTTTTTACCCTACCAGAGATGAGTGATATTTATGATGGACGTACAAGCTTTGAATACAGTCTCTAGACCCAAGTAAGTAATACCAAGTATAAAGGAAAATGAATAGAATTTCAATCACTGGGTTATAGATAATGTGCTTGTAATCTATGAAGTATACATGTATATGAGCAACATACATGTACACATACATTTCAAATGTCTCTTCATTTTTTATTTCAAGGACTGTCAAATTACCAAATTTGCAAACTTTCTGCTGCAATTCTATTAAATACTACATTTTAAGATTGTGGCCAGTCTCTGTTAGTCTGTCACTGAGCTATAACAGACATAAATGGGCTAAAATATGTAATTCCGTTACCGGCCATGTGAAATGAGCAAAATAGCCATTGTGCACACCTAGATAACCTTAATAACAATCCATATCAATGGGAAATAAGGGCCTGTAGAATATAACATAACTAATTAAGTTTGTCATTAATGGAAATGACAATGGGAACATGGTACAATAGCCGAGCAGCATTTAGGATTCAACAGCACTCTACTAAATTAAAAAGTTATGATTAAAATGGTTTTGCACAACAGGGCCATGGTCTAACAATGATAGTTTTACTTTATAAATTATAACTTACTGTACCAAAGTGGGTAAAGTGTAAAATGGCATGCCAAGGTGCACAAATAACAATAGGTTGACACAAAAAAAACCCATTCGTATTCAGATATAAGGATTAATAATATCATTAATTTATTGCTGCCATTATTGCTTTTATCAATATTATCATTATACATCATTATCATAATCATAATTAGTATTCAAGAATTCACATACCTTTTGTAGGCAAGTCTCAATGACTTGATTGCAGATCTCCTCCAGATTATCTGTAATGGCTAATCTTGAACGTATAAACTGGCAGAGTTCTTCATTCGACATCACATCCCATATTCCATCACACGCCAATATAATGAACTCGTCATCGTCCGTTCTTTCAATGACTGTCACCTCGGGCTCCGGTGAAACAAGCTGTTCCGTTGGTGGTTTGTCCTGGTTATTCTTGTAGTCGTAATCACCCAGGGCTCTCGACACAGCTAAAGATCCGTTCACTCGATCGAGCATGACGCTTCCGCCGGCATCCTCTATCCTCTTCATTTCCTTGGGCTTCCCGGGTTTGTGGTCTTCCGTGCTGAATGCAGGCTTGTCCTGACCTTTCCTTGACAGGACTAACCTTGAATCCCCACAGTTGGCAAAGAATAAATGCTTTGGCGAAATAATGACCCCGACGGCGGTCGAACCGCTCTTATCATTGTCAGTTCTCATCTTAGCGTCTATTGAAAGGAATCCTGTCCTTATACTCTCCTTGACTGAATCAGCAGAGGGACAAAATATACCGTCTACCTTGGCGGGTCCCAGAAACTCGGGACTGGAAGTGATTTCGTTAAGTATGTGTTCTGAACAATGCTTCGCTACCCGCGATCCTGCATGACCATCAAACACAGCAAAGAAGGACCAGTCTTTGAGTCCGTGAGGTAGACCCGTCACTGCCGAATGAGCATCCTCCATTTCCACCCTCCAACCCTGCATGCTGCTAAGGCCATACCGCAATCCATTGCCAGACCCATGATCAGTCTCTTTCTCTGTATTAGGCTTATCTAGAAATGCCCCCATTGTTATCTATTAATGCTCTATTCCTCGTATTGCAGCAAAGATGATAGCACGACGCGATAGAACAGTCACTCCTACTATTGTAAATTTGACATCACAGTTGAGACGCACAAATAACAGTTCGCAGTCAGGATGTTACTTGGTACCTACAAATGCTACGCAAGAGCAATGTGTTTCCTGTGGTCATTGTAGCGTTGTGTTCTGCGATATACTCTGTTACTCATCTCACAAGGCGCGTACGACTCATAGCGTGAAAGTGATGAGATCACTCACTACTGCAGCCCGCTAGATGCTTTTTATCAACTTGGGATTGACGACCTGTGTGACAAAAATAAAAGGGTGGATAAAGATCATAATAAGCCATCAATTAAAGCTAATTGCTATAGCTTCCTGTTTCTAAACATTCTAATCTAGTGCATGGACTAAGCTACATGAATAGTTACGTGAAGAGCAAACTACGTGTAGAGTGTACACTAAATGCACATCAATGCACTGTACACTGCATGCAAAGATCTTCATCACGCCGCAACTTTGACTGGCTCTTTTCTCTCTCTTGTAAATAAACTGCAAACTATTTATAACTCAAATTACAAAGACAATGTGCAATTTCTATTTTTAAATTGTGCAAGTCGTTGAGAAGTAGTGTGACTAAATAGTTTACACTATAAAGCATACATTGTAGGTTACGTATAAACAGCCACAATACATATTTTGATCGTTAATGAAAGTCCGCATCAATTCAATAACAAAAGTGAAACATAAACAGGTTTTCATGCCTTCCTTTTCGGATGCATCCTCTAAAAACTATGAATATATATAAACAATGAGAGAATAGGTAACCAGGAACATCATATTCAGTCACATAAAAACATTATATTCTCATTCTTTTACATTCTTTGAGCCGTAAATACCTCTCAAAACTTCATAAAGAATACTCAAATTACCCTTTAACAGACTATAATCAAGTGAAAACAAATAGACTTTGGGGAAAAGAAAATTGCTATATTTTGATGAGTCATTTTAACAAATAACCGAGTACCTCGCTGCGCAGGTCTTCTGTAAATCGTTTTGCCAAAGAAACAAAAACGGTCTTCGCAGATAGGAAAACAGAATTTCCTGAATTCCCCCGAGATACCTGAGAGCAGGATATTACACATACTGCCCTCCAGAATCACGCAAAGACCTTCTACAGTGGCTACTGTGCAAGTCAGAGAATGACATAATCCAGATCTGTACAATACATTAGTCAACTACTGTCTGCTTTACATTTAAACACAGTATAATTGGCAGTCTGGGCCAATGTATAATAAAGCTTCTGTGCCAACTTCTGTATTTATTCTAGATGAAATCATGCAAACCTCAAAGCTTCATACACACTTCTCGAGTTGTTTAGTTTTTATGATACTTCAAATTTTAAGATATCATTGAGAGGTTTATGTAAACTCCTCTGAAACAGTTTGAAAATTAAAGTTAATGGAAATAAAAATAGAAAAAATATGGGAACTTTATTTATCGAGTCATATCACTAGAAAGAGGGTTTATAGTAATATTGCAAATAATGACATTTATTTCCGAAGGTAATTTCACAGCAGAGTCAGAGATGCCAACCATTTTGGAATATGCATGAAGTCAAAATAAAAATGAAAATGAATCACCCAACAACTGAAGAAAAGTGAGAGTAAACAAGAGAACAACTGCACTCCTAGTCATTTATTTGCCATTTAAGCCTTGAATTCATATGAAAATACAATAATGCGAATTCCGGAATGATTGGAATTTCTGCTGGGTAATCCCCTCTGAAATTATGGAAGGTGTGAAAGGGAAAGTTGCATAATCTGTAATTGATCTAATATTGTAGTCACATTTTAAAACTGTGGATTTGAATGGATACATTGGAAGTGTTATCTAATGAATGGTTTGATTGGTGAATAAAATAAATCAATAATCAATACTGATCAACCCATAGTGATTTTATTACTTAATTTATTCACTCATCAATCATCACTTCTCTCTGATTGTATCCATTCAAATCTACTGCTTAATACAATGCAATACACAGAATCAGTTACAGATCAGTTTCCTTTCATACCAAATAATGTTGAAAATATTTACATATTCTTAATTAGTAGCATTGTATTATGTTAATAAAACTTCTCATTCATTGTTCATTAAAATAATATTTATCGAATAATCAATCATTTCATAGTTTAAATGGGAATCATTTTTAGAAGCTATACATTCACCGATCACAATACATTCAATTATATAACTTCATCAACAAATAGCGAATTGGTTGAAAGATCTTTTTTAATAGACAAACAGCCATTTAAAAGCAATAAAATATAAGATTATTAAAGAGAAGTGAAGAACATATGTCACTTCACCTGATCAGAGTTGCCAATTTGCTAGAAATATAACTGTTAGAATTACTTTAGAATATTCTACTAATATTTCTAACTTTCCTACTTATCGTCAGATTTCATTAAAAAAATTGTGCTTGTCTAATTTTTGCACTTTTAATCAAAAATGATTTATTTTTGGCGTGGAGCGACTGTTTAAGACTCCAGAAAAATCTATTTTCAATTGAAAGAAAAACAATCAGACAAACAGAAAATTTTGAAGCAAATTGAATAATAAGCAGTGAATTTTGATGCAAATTTTTAACTTTTGGTCACATGATATGACTTATGTCGTTCACTTTTTGACAAATGTTTTATTATATCACATTTGTTTTCAACCCCCTTCTTTTTTCCCCTTTAACCAAAAAGAGTTTAATATCTTAACGTTTTGGATTTTTTTTCAAATGCATTCATGGGTAAAAACGGATTCTTTAGAACAATAGGTTATGATACAATAGAAAGTCAAGAAGTGCAGGACATACCTAATAACATGTGGCCAAAATTGTCCAAATTGAATAAAATCTCTGTTCAATTATATAAATTTCTTATTCATTGTCAGATTTACTTCAAACATTTTTTTAACCGTTCATCTGATTTTTCTGCTTTTAATCTAAATCAAGAATTTTCTGGATCAGACTCAGCCTTTCATTTACCAACCTGAGACACGTGCATCAGTGAGCCTTGTTTTATTTTGTTTTAGTTTTACAACTTACCATTTCCCAGTTTTGTATCTAATTTGACGTTTTTAATGTTGGTTTGGTGTTGTTCCTGATCCTGTCTACAGTAAATGAAACAACCAAAAAGATTCTCCGTTTTAGAGACTCCACAACAATCATATCTATATGGTTGGCTGGTTGACTAGGCTTCATTACCTTTCAGACGAGTGGGCAGTGGGGAGGGGCGGGGGGCGCTTGCCCTCGTAATATTTTGTAAAAGAAAAGGAATGGAATATAAGGGTTGAAACAACTTTATTTTTGCTGGTCAACCCATAGACTGTGACCTTGTTTTTTACTGTCAGGAATTTGTTTACATATTTTGAACAACATTTCAGTGTGATCCTAGCTACGTGCCTGCCTTTTCATCCCTTCATCTTGGGTTTGGATCATACAAAAATATCCCCA
>BQKZ01000704.1:111883-147664 GCA_036244855.1 Temnopleurus reevesii
AGATATCCTAAAGATTATGTGTGAGAAATATCTCAGCAAAATCTGACCAGGAACAATGTCATTTTAGATGAAATATACACCCCTCTCATTTTTGCCGTTCAAAGTATTTGGGTCCCTTCTCTGCATCCCACTCACTTTACACGCAGTTGGAGATTTTCACGAAAAAGTCTTGATTCCACCGAGCGCGCGTTTTACATCGCGTGTGTCAATGAGGCGCAGAGGAGGAACCCCTTACCATACATTTGTTTTCACCTGAACAAGAAAAAAATTACAGTTAAGTGATAGGCAAGCATGGAAAATATAATCTTATAAGTTATTGCTAGTAAAATTATAAATTAATGTGTGAAATAAAACCTGCATACCGGTAGTCATTTTCAGATGTTTTAGGGCTTTTTACTCCATTCTAAGTCTTATTTTCTACATGAAATTATTTTCGAAAAATCAGGAGAAAAGCTTTTTTCCGACAGGTAGAAGCAATTTTTCAAAAAGTCCTGTGAAAGTGGAATTTTCTACTGCCTTGCGTAATACTTGTCAGGTGTGTTGATAAGCGATGATTATTTGTAGGGCTTTGTACATTAAAGGTGGTAGGATATAAAGTCTATAGTTAATATTGGCTCATTTAGTTATTCAAGACATAGATTTGAACTGTCAAAAACACACATTGCTCAATATTCTGAATTTGTGATAGTCAAGAACATTCAAGAATAAGTTTTATTTCTCAGTAAAAACTGCAAACTACATTATGTTGACGTTCCATACAAAAATGAAGACAACATGAAGTTGGCAGAAGCTGGCAGAATGTATCAAGGATATTTACACAAACAATATACTTCTCCAATATTTATCTGATTTTATTTATATACCCAAGGTGTTTTTTTTTATAATCAAGAAGAAGTATTTGATTTGTCAGTTAAATTACAAACAATATTGTCTTTACTTTATAGGAATGAAGGAAATGTGAAACTTTGGCAAAAGCTGGCAGAAAATATCACCGCAAAGACTGAGCAAGCCGTAAAAGGATGCCGCCCTGCCAAGGCTGTGACCAAGAACCCTCCCAATATTCAGGGATGCAGTCAAGCTACTCTGGAAGATATTGTATCACAATTCTGCTGGGTGTTTTTTGAGCTGGCTGTAGATGTCAAGCTGGTCAGAAAAATGCACAAGGTCAGTTTATATAATACAGTCAAACCTGTCAAGGTCAACCACCTTAGGGATATTCTGGAAGTCAACCGGAATCAATTTTCATTTTACTTGACTTGTCAAAAATGACATTGGGTAGATTCCGCATATAAAAAGGGGACTCATCACAAATGCATATGTTAGTGAAAACTGGGAAATGCACATGGGAAATGCACATGACAGATTGGGGCAATGGACGAGTGGCTTGTCAAAAATGAAACATAGTTGTTAAGTTACAATGCATGAAAGAGATCTTTTTTGTATTACACAGGAGGCCATATCATGAAACTTTGTCAGCAACAAAATTAGTCAGAAAAGACAAATCCAGTGAAATCCTTAATTCTGATTGGCTTAAAACCACTAACGCTGACTGTTGTTTTAGCAACTGTAAGAAAATCCGCTCTTGTTGCTCTGACTAATTTTTATGAACTGGCACCCTGGTAATGTAAGCGCAGATGTGCTGCATTTATTAAAAACGATTGTTTAACATGAAAGTTTGAAAGCATAAGCATGTTTACAAAATTATAATGCATTGCTATGAATATATTCATGTACCTATGCTCACTGAAGATGGTGCTGGTGGCACTTTGTTTGCAGTTGTCCATTCGTCTTGTTATCGTCACAACAACGTTAGAACCATCGATAGTATCAACTTTCTTAAGCTTTTCTTTTCTTACGCTTTATTTCAGGGTGTGGTTGCATTGTCTGAGCTTTACCCTAAGATGGCAGACATAATTGATGCTGAGTTTGTGGTTCTTCTATCAGAGAACGGTGGTCTCATGACCAGCTCTCAGGCCTCAAAATGTAAGTTGACGATATCCTTAATGTTGTCACTTCCATGCCATTATTTTTTTATACTGAACAAATTAAAAATATTCAGTCCCCTCGACATTTTGTGTTGCAGTGTCACTGAAAATTGTTATAACTTTTTTCTTTCATCTTTTGCGCAACTTTTGCCTTTGATGTCCTTGGCTTAATTTGTGCATAGCTGTATTGAAATATGGGAACATTTTTTTATTCTACAAGTATGTAGATATTTTCTTAGATTTGGTTGAGGTAAATTGTTCATATTTTTGTTTCTCTAAGTATACAATGTCTTTGAGGGAAACACTCTATTAGATGGACTACTTAGAGTTGCAAACCATTCTGGAATATATGCATGAGGTCTAAATTAGAATATGAATAACAGCTGAACATTAATGAGAGAAACAAGACAACAAGAACCGTATTCTCAGCCATTCACTTGTAAGTATTGAGTTCCTATGAAAATACACCTCAGGTATATTCCAGAACAGTCAGAATCTTTGCAGTTGAAGCACATTTCCCGATATGTATATATTTGGGCATATTAGCCAATAATGATAAGAAATGACAAAATTTTGAAGTGCTTTATAGGAAAGTTTCAAAGTGCTAGGAGAAGAACAAAATAGCTCCTAGATATTAATGAATGAGGAGACACAATGTAAAATTAAAACTGGCCACTGTAGACAAAATTGACTAATTGTGATTCATATTCTTTGATTTCTTCCAGTATCTAATCTCCTTGAAGGAAGCCCTCTATTGCACGGACCACTCGCTGCACATTTCCCACAATTCCTTGCTGCCATGAGACGATCTACCGACTCCATAATTGCTGAGGTTATATGCAAGCCCCCTGGCACGTTCCTTCACTCTGAATTGTCCGCATGCTGCTCGGCACTAACTAAACTGGCCTTACAAATGTTCCAACTAGTTCCATTGCAACTTGGACAGATCCTCAGTGGCGCCCAGAGCAGAGAGGGTGGCTTTGGAAAGAAGCAGCCACCAGACCTTGCCCCTGATCTGTCTGCTCTTGTCGGCAATCTTGTGGTCATTATGTGTAGCAAGGTAAATTAAGGGATGGAATTATAATAATGATAATTCAATTTTTATATAGCGCATAATAAAGCATATGAATTCTCTATGCGCTGAATTATTAAGGATAGTTTATTTTACTCAATGGATAAATCATTGGTTAAGTAAAATTTATGCATAAATTTGATTGATTAATAGCCACACAAGTCACAGGCACATTCATTGGACTACTTGCAGTATTTGTATTAGATAAAGTACCTTATGTTCAAATTCATGGTTTTGGATTGAAATAAAGTGTTTTTAGAAGATGTTTGGAAGTGATTTATTTTCATTTGTAAGGCTTCATGAACAATTAGATGAGATATACACTTTATAATATTGCTTGGAATTTCATGAACCATTGTTGTACTTTTTAGCAGCAATGATTCTGGTTGTTAATATGAGATTAAATCAAATTAACAAACTTTGAAAGTTTGACCCAAATCTGACTACCTGTTCGAGAGTAATGAGTTTTCAGAAATAGAGATATCCTCTTATAGTTAGGGCATTTTAGGCAAATTTCTCGACCATCTGTGAAAAAATTGCTTACCAATAGCTTTTTTCACCAATGTGTTCAAAAAGGTGTCTACTATCATCTCTCAATTAGTTCCATCCCAAATCCTTGTGGAATTTCGTCAGGAGCCAATCATAGTTGAGGACCCGAAACGGGGCGTGGCCAAAATTGAGATCTTTGTTTTCCCCCCAATCTAAGCATGTGCAATGTCTAGATGGGGTTTTCTTGGGTGCTGAATCAATAAAAAGCATTAATGTTCATTAAAAAACATTATTTGACCTTGAAATAGGCCACGCCCCCTTTTTGCACCCACCAAAATACGTAAATGTTGGTATTTTTGTGCATATATACTTTGGGGTTTTGATAGAAGGTTTTGGGGTGCTCTGAAAACGTTTGTTTTCGCCAATGTGTTCATAAAGGTGTCTCCTAGCACCTCTCAATTAGTTCCATCCCAAATCTTTGTTTCATTTTGTCAGGAGCCAATCAAAGTTGAGGACCGAAAAGGGGGCGTGGCCAAAATTGAGATTTTTGTTTTTCCGCAATATAACTTATTACAAGCATGTAAAATGTCTAAATGGGGGATTTCTGGGGTGCTGAATTCATCAAAAGCATTAATATCCAGTAAAAATAATCATTTGGGCTTGAAATAGGCCACGCCCCCTTTTTGCACCCACCAAAATATGCACATAGTGGCATTTTTGCGTACGTTATTGGGTTTATACAAAGGGATTTTAGGGACTTCTGTAAATATTTGTTTGCGATTGTTATGGTTCTAATTTCCCTTCTATTCATCACACTGGATATAATTTTTCGGTACCCCATGGAACAGGATATTCACAGCCGGCATTGATGATATCATCCTTCTTTGCTCTGATGTCTAGAAAGATATCCATGGCTTGTTCACCAAAGTTGATTTGTTGAACCCCAAAATCGCTGACACAGTATCACAGCCAGAGAAGCTGTACAAGAAGATCAAATACTTCCTGTATCTCTCTGGGAGGGCCTCTTTACAATGTCGCAAGACGTTTCTTTAGATGTTGTGAGGAAGATTGGTTGGTCTACAGCAAGAGATGATGAGTCAATTTTTTGCATTATTTAGAGCTGCTCGGACTATAGCAGTGTGTGCATCATCATGGCATTGCTCTACGCTGATTACATTTTTAGTGAATGTCTCAGAAAGTAACAAAATGAGCTGGGCCGTGTTGCTCTTGTTGTCGGGGAACTTTTCCCTGAGAACAAGGCTTGTGAGGTCTGGGCAAATTATAATGTCGCAGCATGCATTCTTAGTTCTTCGCTGATGGTAATGGTCCTTAGTGGAGCTGCCATATCCATCAAAGACCACAGTGATCATTAGACGTTGCCTCCCCATCATGCCCATGGACTTCACAAGCTGGAGGTACCTCTCTGCCCCATGAACGGAAGGACATGAGTTCAATCCCCAGAGCTCTACCGCTGAGTCACATATGTCCCGTTGGAAGAAAGGATGGAGAGAGGTTTAAGACCTTGGCTGAAGGAGGGAGGACATCAGCACTCTGGGTATGGCAGAATGCATGGCAGAATCGATCTCATCAAGATGTTTATCAGGTGTGAACGTATCTCAGGTCACACAGGTCACCTCAACTCCATTGTTGCAATGCTCAATACCGTTGCAGCAGCAGGCCACCATCAATATGCCAGGGGAGCAGGGCTGTATGTACAGCTAATGAACCAGCGACAGACCTATCCACTGTTCCGGGAAACTCAGCAAATTCACAGTGTATGGAAACCAGGCAGTCAGGTTTTCAGATCATGAGTGGTCAGTTACTTGAACTGGCATCAGGATTGAGACTGGATTCAGCAGCACTCCAGAGGAGATTGGCAGAGCTATGCAGGCTAAGATGAATGGACGAACAATTCTGGACTCTATGGAATCGAAGCACAAGGTGAGGCCACTAGAGAGCCTGAGAAGTGCTCCCATAGTCTATGGGAAGAAGCTGGTCATCGACTCACTCAATCTCTTCAATCGTATTGTTATCATCAGTGAGCGAGAGGTCAAGTCAAAAGAGCTCTGAAATATGACACCAACACCAGTGTCTCTATTCGACAAAGACGAGAATATGCGAAAGCCAGTCAAATCAAGATATCTCGAGACATTTATGGAACAAGGTGAACAACCACCCTGCGCTAGTCTGGTGATTGATAGTGGTTGGCTCTTGCCCAACGTCTAGTAGGAGGCTAATCTCACCTGGAAGGACATTGCCGAGAAGTACCTCCAGCTTGTGAAGTTCATGGGGAGGCAACGTCTACAGATCATTGTCGTCTTTGATGGATATGGCAGCTCCATTAGGGACCATTACCATCAGCGAAGAACTAAGAATGCATGCTGCGACATTCTAATATGCCCAGACCTTGTCCCCTGGGAAAAGTTCCCCGACAACAAGAGCAACACGGCCTAGACTTTCTGAGACATTCACTAAAAATGTAATCAGCGTAGAGCAATGCCATGATGATGCACACACTGCTATAGTCCGAGCAGCTCTAGATAATGCAAAAAAGTTGAATCATTATCTCTTGCTGTAGACCAACCCATCTTCCTCACAACAGCTAAAAAAAATGTCTTGCGACATTGTAAAGATTAGGGAGGCCCTTCCAGTGAGATACAGGAAGTATTTGATCTTCTTGCACAGCTTCTCTGGCTGTGATACTGTGTCAGCGATTTCGGGGTTCAACAAATCAACTTTGGTGAACAAGCCATGGATATCTTTCTAGACATCAGAGCAAAGAAGGATGATAATGCCGGCTGTGAATATCCTGTTCCATGGGGTACCGACCAAATAATAGGAGACTTGAGACTTGACATCCCCAGCAAGCGGGCTGCTATTGGAAGCATCAAACCTGAGAAACTGCCACCAACAACAGAAGCTGCAGTGCACCATTCCTTACAAGCTTATCTCCTAACAAGAGATTGGCTGATGTTGAAAACTCAACAGACCCAATCGCACCAGACTATCTTCTCAAGTTTGTCAGTTGCAACTGTGAGGGGCACTGTAGAACACTTAGATGCTGTTGTAAAAAGCAAGGAGTCAAGTGTCTTTCTGCTTGCGGGAAATGTCATGGTAACACTTGCAAGAACAAAGACATCGGGGAGTTATATCATAAAAGAAAATAATAATGACTGATGCACTTCTGTTGGAATACAATTGATCATATGGGAGGTAGGAGAAATGGGAATTAATAGTTCAATTGCACACTTCTACTGTAGAGTTTCTTTTTTTAGAGAGAGGGTGTAGTACAAATTCAATGATACATCTCAATTCAGGATTCTCAAGGACTGTACCCACTGATAATGACTAATACACATATGAAACAAGAATACATGTCTCTTTGCAAAAAGTAGGCGTGGCCTATTTTGATTGTCAGGTATTATTAAAATAGAATGTGTTTGGATCCATTCAGCATCTCAAGAAACCTTTTTTTAGACATCTCATCTACTCTAATACTGAAAAATATAATTGCTTGCCCTTTTTATACCCACTCTTTGTTGACTAGGTTTAACTGGCTCCCTGTTTTTTTTCCACAATGATGATGGTTTAAATTTCTTGAAAATAACAAATTTGATTAGTAAGCACACCAGTCATAGAATTATATCCAGTGTGATGAATAGAAGGGAAATTAGAACTATTATCGCAAACAAATGCTTTACAGAAGTCCCTAAAATCCCTTTGTATAAACCCAATTACCTACGCAAAAATACCACTATTAGCATATTTTGGTGGGTGCAAAAAGGGGGCGTGGCCTATTTCAAGACCAAATGATGATTTTTTTTTTACTGGATATTACTGCTTGTGATGAAATCAGCACCCCAGAAAACCCCCATTTAGATATTTTACATGCTTATAATAAGTTATATTGCGGGAAAAACAAAAATCTCAATTTTAGCCACGCCCCCTTTTCGGTCCTCAACTTTGATTGGCTCCTGACAAAATTAAACAATGATTTGGGATGGAACTAATTGAGAGGTGCTAGGAGACACCTTTATGAACACATTGGCGAAAACAAACGTTTTCAGAGCACCCCAAAACCTTCCATCAAAACCCCAAAATATATATGCACAAAAATATCAACATTTACGTATTTTGGTGGGTGCAAAAAGGGGGCGTGGCCTAATTCAAGGCCAAATAATGTTTTTTAATGAACATTAATGCTTTTTATTGATTCAGCACCCAAGAAAACCTCCATTTAGACATTTTACATGCTTAGATTGGGGGGAAAACAAAGATCTCAATTTTGGCCACGCCCTGTTTCGGGTCCTCAACTTTGATTGGCTCCTGACAAATTTCCACAAGGATTTGGGATGGAACTAATTGAGAGATGATAGTAGACACCTTTTTGAACACATTGGTGAAAAAAGCTATTGGTAAGCAATTTTTTCACAGATGGTCGAGAAATTTGCCTAAATTGCCCTAACTATTATGGGGGCAAGTTTCGCAGAATATGTGATGTACTAACAAACAAGTATCCATTCACTTTGTATGTCAATTTGAAAAAAAACAATGTTGAAGTTGAGAAAAGGATTCAATATGATTTTTAAGTTAATGATTGTTTAGTTTATATAAGCAGGTTATTCTCAACAAATAATTAATATTTTCTCTTCTTTTTCAAAAAGAGAAAACAATGAGAAGTTTTGTTCAAAGAATTAATGAAGAGTTCTCAGCCATGATGTCACAGATTTTATAGAATTTGCCAGCTCAAGGATCCACATCAGAAGATATCACTAACCATTTGAAAATTCATTACTTTTGAACCGAACCCAGATTCTACTAAAATGTTATGATTCTACTATGATTTTCATCTTGTTTTTCTGCATAATTGACAAAAGAGCAGTTGTTTCCATATGATTTGTGGTTTGGAGCATCGTGGTGTTGTGGTTCCGGATTGCGGCTTTCAACCAGAAGGTCATAGACTCGGATCCTTCTGGCGTTAATTTCCTTCAGCAAGAAATTCATCCACAATGTGCTGCACTTTATCCAAATAAAGTGAATGGTTACCTGTTAGGAATATTTATTCCTCGAAATGCTATGTGCGCTCTGGTGTACACTGGATTGAAGCCAGCACAATAATATGGCCCCCCCCAAAAAAAAAACACCTTGAGCACCCTGCAAAATGGATACTCGCACTATATGAATAGCATATATATATTAATATTATTATTATTATTATTATAATCATTATTATGAATGTGATCTTCTCTCATTGCTATCAGAAATTTACGAGAGAGAGTGGTTTGATGTGTGGCTCTGCGCTTGGGATGCTCTTCAATTCATTACCAAACCCCAAGGATGCTGTCTATCTGGCATTAACTCTTTTTAATGCTTTCAATTGTGGTGAGTTGTAACAAGTGTTGTATATATTGATTTTCTTTGGGGTTGCTTACCTACCAACCAGCCTGATCAGTGTATGTCATTGAAGGTCTATTAGGTAGTACAATGAACAAAATATTTGTGGATTAAGCTTATCAAGACAGAATGCTGAAGAGAGAAATATTTGAAACTGCTGAATTAAATATCTTTCCATAACAGATGTGAACAAGAAGCAGATTTTTATGCCCCTGTCATCGTAAGGTGGTGCTGGAGGCTTTTTCTTATCGGATTGTCCGTCCATCCCTCCTTGTGCATTTTCCTGACCAACTTAACATCTATAGCCAGCTCAAAAAAGACCCAACAGAATCGTGACACATTATCTTCCGAGAAAATTTCAGAACCGATGGATGGATTTTGACCAAGCATGTGGGGATGAACTGATTAGATTTTGGGTTAAGGGGTCAAAGGTCACATGGCCCAAAAAGTTTTCAAAAAGCTTCCGAAATAGCTTGTTACCACGATAACTTGTAAAACCCTCTTGTAATATAGCACCAAAAACGAATACAGGCAGGAATGAGAAGCTAATTCATATCATTACTTGCCTTTATTTACCATTTTTTTTTTACTTACAGCGACAGTCACTGATTTCCACTCGGACGCGGTCCTGTTCAATAAATTAAATGGTTCACCCTTTCAGGATTTTAGTCCTGTAGAGAAGGCGTTTGGTGCTCTTTGTTTTGTGCGAGGGCTCATTACGTGTGGCGAGGCCAAAGTGCTTCTCGAGAGAGTGACAATCGCAGATGATACCAATGAGGTCAGTATTGTCAACATTTATTTTCTCATTCCATGAGGGAATGAGAATATACAATACAGGAACCCTGTAACATAATGGTTAGCGATTAATTGATGATGAAAATGGCCAATCAAGTGTGATTTTTATATTAATTATGTTGTTATTTTTCCCTCTCTTCATTATCCATGCATTGTGCACTTGATCTAAGTGGATTTCACGCCATACAAGTCACATTTATTGTAACCCCAAACTGGCTGTGTTTTAAGAATTTTGTTCAAAGGTATATTATGACTTGAAAGAGGCTCACATTTGCACATTGTTAGACAATTGATCAACTGTCTTCAATTAGATTATATATTGTATAATCAAATTTCATTTATCTTTATCCATACAGGGTAAAGTCTTCTTGGTTGGAACTCTTTTATCCATTACCCAAGAGCTTCTGAACAGTGCAGACACTCCCGAATTTCACTCCACTCAATGTAAGTTATATTTGGATAATCCTAAACAATTGTGTACTGTTCTACCCCCTGCATATTGGGTACCTTCCTGAAATAATTTTCATTATACATATCTGATTTGTAGATTAGTTGTCGTGCAAATTTGGTATTGTGATTTTCTTTCTTTTTTTTTGTATTTTCGGTTTCACCACTACTCTATTTTGAGCTCATGTAGGTTTTGTTGTATTCAGTGGAAATCTTCAGTTACTTACCTCCCATTTGGAAAAAATATTTTGAGGGAAGGTTGTGATGTTTCATCCAACAGAACTCAGTAATTCATAGACTTTTATGTTATGTTATGATAATGAAACTAAACAATTTTTCTTCCCTTTCTATCAGAGTATCTTTCATATTCATTCTCAAATATTTGGAGGTGTGCAGTTATATTGTAAATGCATTTTGAGCATGAATTCAACTTACAACCCTCCCCTTTTTTCCCCTTAAAAAATGTCCTTCTGTGTTCAACCTGTAGCTCCAATGTGTCCAACAACACCTACTAGACCTGCAATCAGTCGTCAAAAACAAATTCAGAAATTTCTTCAGCTTAGTTATTTGGTTGTGATTTTAATGCATCTTAATCTGAATGCCACAATTTTGCACACTTTAATTTTTTTTTTAATTGTGACAATATTCATTGTGTAGACCATCCAAAGTCCATTGCACTAGTGCTTCTTCAATTAATTAAAGGTGTTTTTATCTTAAGCCCTTTTACTTTTAAAATCCTGCAGTGTTCACCCTATGGCTCCAGTGTGTAAATCGACACCTTCCGGAACTGCGCTCCCTCATCAACAACAATGCCAAGCGATTTCTAGACCGGTCCTCCCACGTGGTCCAGCTGGTCCTTAGCTGTGTGTGGAGACACTGGCACAGTCCTGTCGATGGGGTCCCAGAACAGATCAGGACCTTGTTTGGTACCCTCCTCGATACCTACCAAGCTGAGAATAGACTTCTGAATTCCAGCGATGATGAGGTAGTTACAGGATTCTTAACATTTATGAGCATGAATGTTGTATATTTTGCGTAAGATATTTTGTGCAAAATGATTTTGCATAAAATATTTTCTGCAAAATTGTGAATCAGCGCAATCATCGTCATATCTCTCTAACTTTAAAAATCCGCAACTTTTGAATGGATTGTCTGATTTTGTTCAAATTTTCAGAGTTTGTTCATCTGATTTTCTTAATTCAATTAGAGCTTGATAAATCCAAGAGTTGGTTAGCCTTTAGTTATCTTTTAATGACCAGGAATCATCCTGAAATATTACTTGTTTGTACTTGCATTTTAAGGACATACATGGATATTATTCTGTCTTTACATTGTACCGTATGTTTACATGATTCCTTGCTATCTAATTTTGTTTTGTCTTTTGTAATGTTATTCATCAATGTTTTTTACGCATATTTCAGCTGCTGTGGTACCTTGCCCAAGAGCTGATTGGATCCCCCGTCCACCTGAAGGGGCGATACACCCTCCTCTCCACCTTAATACCCCACCTAGGGGCGAGAGCGGTTCTACGCCTCCACCCCCAGCTCCCCAGTGAGCTACTCTCCTGTCTTCCAACGCACCATCTGGTGTACGCGGCCAATGAGGCTTACAAGACCCTGACGGGAAGGCTCAAGACAGATCTAGTTCAGACACAGGACCGGTCTAAGGTTCCGGATCCAGGCCAGGCTAGGGATCAGGATCCAGCACCTGTAAAGGAGACTGCACTTGCGATCTGGCAGGCTCACTTCCTGGATGTTGTGGTTACTGGTCTTTGTAGTGATAACACGTGAGTTTCATGAAATGATTGACTTAGTTATTGGGTGAATTTGTGGATATGCTATCTTTGAGTTGGGGATGAAGTAAGATTAATGAGGAGAGATGGAGAAAAAGTAGTTTGATAAAAGTAGGTTTTAGAGGCAACAGAAACATACTTTGGATTGGCAGGCCTTCTTCTAAGATGTAGTTTTGACAAATCACTCTTTTGATAACTCTTTGAGTGTGACCTAGTAATTGGGTGAATTCTTGATAATATAACCTGTAGATGGTATGAATTTCACCTAGATGCAGCCATGTGAAGGTACTTGCAAATTTGTACCTGCCCATCAGAGAGTGGCAAAGATAATAATTGTCAACGAAATTAAATCTGTCCATATCTGTAGTAGGAGATATTGCACAGCATAGATGGCAAATCTGCCAATTGAATTCATCAGTATTCAAACATTTCTTCTTTTGATTTCAAAACATGGCATATTTGGAAGTGAAGTGTATGTTTTTCTGAGCACTATATCATGGCATGGACTGTACAACTTTAACATGAGATTAGATGGGGAGAGATTGAGAAGTACTTTCCAAATAAATTATGATTGTAGTGTAGAAAGAAACATGCTTGAGAACTGGTAGGCCCTCTTTTAGTACGTTTGAAGGTGTTCAAATATTTCCTTGCAATGAGAAAAACTTCTTGCAACAAAAAATGTTTAGAAAAACACCCTGGCAATAGTTCATACAACTTTTGCGTCCATCAACATCTCCCAAGTGTGCTAAGCTCACAAACGTTCCCTTCTCTTACCAACAGGCTGGTAAGAAACAGCATCACCAACACCTGGCTGCCCTGCACCTTCAAGCTCTTCCCCGAGACATTCGGCCTGCTCATGGATGTGAAGGTGACCTTCAGAGGCAGTAATGACCAAGGAGCAAGGGATCTCCATCGGAAAATCATTCTGTTAAAGCAAGCAAGGAGCTGCAAGATACTCCAAGGACTAGAATGGATGGTTAGGATGGAAAGTAGTGTAAAAGAGGGACTGCAAGCATAATCCAATTTTCGACTTAGAAAGTTTCAATTCACATGTTTTCAATTTTGCGGAATTCACCCATGTTTATTAAATATAGCATTCATTGCTTTTTGAGAAAGGAAGCACTTCTACAATTGAATGCGTGATAACAAAAAATAGGCTGGTTTACTAAAAGATTGAAATTTATGCGTATGTCATACCAACGGACTTAGTTATGCGGTATTCCTTAAACAGATTACTAACAATTAAACAACAATACATCAAATTCGGTTTGCATATTGATTTGTACATGTTAGATTTGGGTTGTCAAGAACAACCCTTATGTATAGGGAATGTATAAAACTTGCAGTGTTCTAGACAACACACACAAAAATTCCAGCTTTTTGATTATGTAATTGTGCAATTGTTGTTTCCATTTTGTATGCAGCATCATTATGCTTCCATCTTGATTGAGGCCGTCAACCATCACAATGACGACATCAGAGGTGACGCCATGTATCTACTCTGCCACTCCCCAAAGAGTGCTGAACCTGTGAGCGAAGATGAGACCAAACTCATCAAGACGCTCATCAGGAATTGCCTGAACAGCGACGACACCTCGCTGAGAAATCAACTGAGGATCAGTGTAAAAGCATTGATCCTTAGACTGAGGGATAGCAGTTTGGCTTGGCTCAAGAAGATTCAGTCTGCTAAAGCCTTTGCTGACAGGAATGTTGACAGGTGGGACCATATTTTGATTTGATCTCATTTCATTTTGATTAAAAAAATTAGATGATTTTTCATTATAAACCATGAAATACAGTAATAATAATAATAACAACTTAATTGCAATTGAATCAGTCAGTAGAAAGAAATATCAAGGAACATAAAGAAATACTAGCTTGTTAAATTGGAAGCCTCAGAATAAGCAAATCTTTGGCCCACTTCATAAAATTTTTTGCCGTAGAAAGCTCTGGCACTGGGCCCCTTGACAATATTTGGAAAGACCAAATTATATAAACATATAACAGATATAAGGTATAATGGTATATCTGCTAATTTACTTTAATAAGACTAACAATTACTGATGTAGAAAGATATATAACTTTAATTTCCCCTCTTTCTGCAATATTTCTACATCTCTCTATGCAGTGGGATCAGTGAGCTCCCTCCTGCCACTGCAGCTCTCCAGACCAAGCTCCAGGCAGCCATGGAGCTCCTGGACTGGCTACTGGAGGAGTCTTTATCCTCACTCTTCCCTGGAGCATGCTACCAGAGGAAGAGGGCATCGATGGATCTTCTCCGTCTCCTCTACGAGAGTCTGGCTCAGGGCGAGGAGGTTGATACTAGGAATGCCAGCCATGTAGCACTCGCAGGTAATTCTAATATTTTATGAGCCAATGAGGACTCATTTTTCATAAGTTTGCAATCCCATTGGTCAAAGTATCTGAGAGATGACTCTGCAATTATTTCATTGAAGATTAAAATCAGTGATATGAATCATAACCCTGTTGTTGTTGTTTGATTGTTGATATTTGTTGTCTCCTTTTTTTTAGTATAATTGCTGTGCACATGAACAGTTGTGATTTCAATGATATAGTATGAGACCATATCATTTGAAATCTATCAGGTGTGCTTGCTAAACAACAAAATCTCTGTTTTTATCACAAAATATCAGTGAGGTACCTGTTCTTATGAACTCATTTATATATATTGCAGTTAGAATTTCATCATCTAGTCATGGATTTCTTTGATTTTTACTTCCTCTATGAGTTTTGATTATATTGAGCCTCTCTTCTTTATCTTTCAGCTGCTTTGAAGAAACTTCTGTCTTGGAGTCAAGATCTTGGAAAAGTGATTCTGTTTTCTGAAAGGTATCAATTATATTTTCACCATATAACTACTGTGTATATAGATGAATTTGATGTTTTTCTTTCACAAGCAGCATAATTGAGAAAATATTGATAATTCACAATTATCCCCAAACAGTCTCTGAAAAGGTTATTGGTCATTGTAATTGATGAGTATATATTTCCTTTCTTTGTTTCTCGAAGAACAGCCTATAATGACTTTTAATTGTGTAGGATCCTTGATCAAGAAATTTTTCTGTAGAAAATGTAGAATATAGAAGAAATTGACATATTTATCCACTTCCAACTTACTTTATCTTGATGTATGACAAATTTTCATCAGCATTTTGAATTTAGAAATTTTACTTTTCCATATATTCCAGGAATGCGTCTCTATTAGTCAACTCACTCTTGGATTCCTCCAATGATATCCGGTCGTCAGCCTACGATCTTCTGATTGGGCACTTCCCGTGGCCCCTCCCGTCCTCTCCGGCCCACCCCTGGTCCAGTCCGGCAGAGATCTTGGTCCAAGGAATGAAGCTCATCTGTAGTCCTAAGTTCCACGAATGCGAGGCTGGAGCAATGCTATGTAAACTATCTTTCCACAGGTTAGTGATCTGAAGTTCTTTGTTTTTAGATTAGGAAAGCAATTAAAGAGTGGTAATCAAACAAACTGATTTATATCATTGTCAAAATTTGATCGGTAAGCAACTGCAGAAAAGGTAATCAAAATTAGGAAAAGTCTTGGTTTTAGTTGATCAATTTGTTATATACCTGGTCCACCCGTGACCAAGTCCAAGGAATGATTTTATCCTGTACTCCTGAGTTCCATAACTGTGAGGCAGGAGTGATGCTCTGTCATTTATCTTCCACGGGTTAATGATAGTTATCTTAGTCCTTATTGAGAAGGCAATTTGGAGAAGGTAATTAAGAACATGAAAAGTAATTGGTTTTTTTTCATTGAGAACAATTGAGAAAATGTGTACATCTATTAATTTGTTTCAGTTCTCTGATGAAAATATTTTGTATGGCTAGACCATTATAATATGTAGCTGTATCACCTCTTTAAACATGTGCTTCATTATCAATATAATTCTAAGGTTTTCTTAAAGATGTTTCAGATACATATATTTATAAATGAAAATTAACTTCTTTCCAAAAAAATTTAGTGGAAGTAATGAATTTGAGAAATTTTTCAACAGAAGACAAGTAAAAGAATAATTGAATTAACAAATTACTGTTTTTGCTCTACTTTCAGACAAATGGTTGAGAGCTGCGAAGGCATGGATGAGTTAAACAAACAAATCAAGAAGAAGACGACAACAGCTACAGCAACAAAACCCAATCAGTCGCCTACAAAGAATAGCCCACCTGTGCAATTTATATTGAGTTTGATGAAGAGTCTAACATATCAATTTAAGTGTGCTCAAATCAACATTCTTCAAGCAGCTGCCCTTACTCCGATGCATGGTGAGTAACGCTTCCGAGAGAAATGATTCGATAAAGGTTAGTTGAACATAAAAACAAAACTTGGGAAGATGACCACTCAAACCAGTCCTCCTGTGCAATTTATTTATAGTCAAATGAAGATACCAGTTATACCATACCAGTTAAATGTCCTTATTTTTTGTCTTTACAAAATAAAGAGAATGCTCAGCATTACTGCTCAAAAGGCATGATTTTGTGCTTCTGCTTAATCACTTTTGTACACTAGGATTTTGCAGATCACAAGAGAAAACTGATGCCTACACCACTGAGCAGTAATGAATATATTTTGAATGGAAATATTTTCCTTATGCCAAGTCTGTAAGTTATGTTTGATGGTGTCCTTTCTTCTTCTTTTTGTTTAATATTTAGCCTCATCATATTGTATGATTTATCATATTTATCAGATTGGAATTTGTTTTTCGTTTTTCTAGGCATCATCATGTCGATCAGAAAGTGCCTCACAGAAGATGCAAAGGTCTTCCAAAAAGTCATCGCCAAAGAGCGAGGAACATGGCAAGCAATCTTGAGAGAAATCAATGCCATGCTTCATCAGATCATCAAGTTCATCCTAGATCTCCTCGCTGGTCGGATAATGGCATCAGCAAATCCCGTGACCAAGGATCAACATCCAAGTTTAGATGATTTCAGAAATGATGATGAAACCAAGTCTAGTGATGCAGATGGGATAGTGAATGAGAGAACTATGATGCGTCAAGAGTCGAATGACGTCGATAGTAATGGGAAGATGGAGACAGATTTGAAAAGTTCACAGCCGGATGTTGGAGTTAGAGTACCTGGGATGCCTTCTTCACCATCTTCCCCAACCAAACAGGAGGAGCCAAGTCCTATGTCTCCATCATATGGTAAGAGATAGTGATTGTGAGGATGGTGGTAATGGTTGTGGTGATGGTGGTTGTGATGATTGTGGTTGTTGCGTTGGTGGTCATGATGATGATGATGATGATGATGATGGTGTGATGGTGGGGGTGATGGTCGTGGTGATGGTGGTGATGATAATAATGATGATGATGATGGTGATGCTGGGGTGGTGGTGGTGATGGTGATGGTGGTGGTGGTGGTGGTGGTGGTGGTGGTGATGATGATGATGATGATGATGATGATGATGATGATGATGATGATGATGCTGGTGGTGGCGATGGTGGTGGTGGTGGTGATGATGATGATGATGATGATGATGATGATGGTGGTGGTTGTGGTTAATATGACTATGATAATTGATACTGTCAAAGTTAATGAAACTATTGATGATAGCCATGCCTATGAGGAGGATGATTATAACAATATAGATTTCTGATGGTCAGTATACTTTTTCAAAATGGGAAATGTATTACAATATGTCTGATTCAGCTGTTCCATCCAAAAGAAAAAAAATTATCTCCAAATGCATTCACATTCTCTTTAAAAATGTGTTGGGTATCTTTACCAATTAAAAAACCCACATTTTTTTGTTTCAGGGATGCCTTCCCCCACCAAGAAGGAAGAGCTGAGCCACATGTCTCCATCTTTTGGTAAGATGGGGGAGGAGATTGAGAAGTTGGTGTCGGACCTGGGAGCGGAAGATGGAGGGGATGGTGAGGATGGAGTGGCAGCCCTGTCTCTAGAGCATCAACTCATTCTTTCATGCTGCTGGTTAACGTTGAAGGTAAACATTCATTCTGATACATATAACTCTTGGAAACCTATTATTCAGACATGTTGAGGCATATAAGGATCATTTGAGTCAAATAGGAAATATCACAATATATTAGAGAGATCTACCTAATTATTGTTCAGTAAGCCTGTTCAGGAAATAAATTTGTGAAGAGGAAGTTGAATGAAAAGCCCAAACTCTTCTTTGTACTTTCTGAATATCAATGCCTTGATTGCTGATAGGGATACCCTGTCAAAATAAAACTTAGAGATAAATGAAATAACTTTCCAAATGATTATAGATTTGTATTTGTATCACCAACATGTTTGAAACAGCTTAACCAAATATCTTGCTCACTCAAGAAAGAAAGCTGTTGATTGAATGTGTTTCTAAATCAGAATCATACAATGAAATTTCTAAAAAAATAAAGTGGCTTGCTTTTCTATCTGGAGCTGTCTCCTCATTAGATCTTATTTGTATATTTTACCTTGTACATGAAAATTTTAATTTTTAATGTAATAACTATGAATTCAATTGAATTGAATTCTTCAGGAGATAAACCTTATCATTATTCTGATTTTTCTTATTATTACACATACTGATTTTGTCTTACAGGAATCCAGTTTACTCATGGGTGCCATCGCAGAAGCTGCGCCTTCATCTGCAGATGAACAAACCAGACTCCTTGATGTGACACAGTATGAACTCATGTCCAAATCTCTTGTTCAGATACTCACCAAATGCCGGCATAAAGTAAGCAAACATTTTTTAGAGACCAGTAAGAATTCTTAAATCAAGCCCTGCAGCCTATTCAATTATATTTTGCCTTTCACCTTGTACTCAGTGGGCAGAGCCCATTTTTCATTTGTTGTTGTTGCATTATTGTTGTGATCTGCAATCTTGGTAAACTATCTGCACCTTGGCACTTTATATATCAACAGCTTTCTTTCTTAAACCTCTGAGAGAAGATGCTTCCACTATCATTGTATTTTAATTGAAAATGTTTACAACAAATACGAGAAGGATTCACGGTACAAGCTATCTTTCTTGGAAATGTGAGTGGTCCTGAAAAGGACCCACCCTCTTTTGACATTTACTCATTATCCTGAAGATGATGTGAACATGCTCACCGAAATGACAAGAATGGGTAGGTTCTTTTTCAGGACCACTTACATTTCCAAGAACAATAACTCGTACGTTAAGCCTTCTTCTCATTATTCATCCACGAGTGAAACCTATCCACTTTAAAGTTCTCATAACTTATCATATTTGTTAATCAANTCTGGCATAACAACATCGATTTATATTTCAGACACGTTAACAAAATTTCAATCAATTCAAACTCACAATACATGTGCCTTAAAGAATTTAGGCCTCATCTTGCCCGAAATAAAAACTCAAATGTGAAGACAAAGTTCTTCATTTCAGGCATATTAATTACAGAATAAACCCCCATCACATCAAAAACCTCACCTTCTGTTTCTTCCTTTTCAAAAGCTTATTGGTGAAATATTTATTTAAACTCTGCCTCTCTTTCATGATGCATAATCCTAATGTTTTATCGAGTATTATAATCATTATACTCCGTCTGATTGAAAATTTCAAAATTGTAATTGTTTATTTTTGTTGTAGAACAACAGTGTTTCAATTACTGATTGAATTACCAAACTAAAAATTAAACATATACTTGGTTGCACATGAAGGTTATAGGGCATGCATGATTGATGGAATTGTCCATGACTATCACAAATTTGTTTTAATTTTTGTCTTACAGGAATCCAGTTTACTCATGGGTGCCATTGCAGAGGCTGCACCTTCATCTGTAGATGAGCAAACCAGGCTTCTTGATGTGACTCAGTATGAACTCATGTCCAAATCTCTCGTACAGATACTCACCAAGTGCCGGCATAAAGTAAGCCAATATTTTCAATAGACTTGTTCTATTTAGGTCAGTGTTTTCATGAACAAGCAAATGAACGTGGGATGATAACATTTAAACAGATATTAGAAAGTTTTTGTGCATTTCACTATTTTATCAAGTTTTTCCTTTATTGAATATTCTACTAATATTCTACTAATATTCTCGGCGCGGAAGTAGAACAGGGAATCTCCTAATGAATCACTATAGAGATGTAGTCTCATTAAGATGTAATGTTAAGCCAGGTTGTGCGGCCCGTTTCCAGTGTGGTACATCTTTTGAGGTGATATTTTAGCTTTGAATCAAAGAATTTGAAGCATGATACTTTATAGTTTTAGCAGCGGGCGCACCAATAAAAATTCTGTTCTCCAGACCTGGCTAAATCCTCCTCACCTAAATTCCTGCCTAATGATTCTCTGTTTTCTCACTTACAGGGTGCCCTTGAAGGATGTAAGATCGGCTTCTTCAAAGTGTGTGCAGCCATGCTGTCTTGCCCAGATCCTGCAATATCCTCCATACCCAAGTCCCTCCTGGACATGGTCTTTAGTGTTGTCACCACCTCAGCTTCATCTACTTCCTATACCAAGAAGAGCGCTGGTCTACCTCCATTGGTGGAGTCTATCATTGTAGCAGAGCCCAGAGGCAGGGAGGTCAGTTGATCAAAAAACTTTGATGATATTGATCATGATGATCATGATGAAGATATTAGTTGTAGTGGTAATGATGGTCATGATGGTGATGGTGATGATTAGATGATGATGGTGATGATGATGATGATGATGATGATGATGATGATGATGATGATGATGATGATGATGATGATGTTGATGGTGATTGTGATGGTGATGATGAGGATGAGGATAATGGTGAGGGTGATGATGATGATGATGATGATGATGATGATGATGGTTATGATGATGATGATAATGTTAATAACAATGATTATGATGAAAGTGATGATGAAAAGGATTATGATGATTAGTTCAAATAAGAATAAAATGGTTAATATGAAGAAGTTAATGATAATCATGTACAAGATGAATTCATTATAACTAGTGTTAATTTTTTCCCAAAGCACGTCCAGTGAAAAGCCTACCCTAAAAAATAAATTTTATACTAACCAATTCCTTCCTTCCTCAATTAACAGAGACACTTACTCAAATACACAATCACCAAACTGATGCACATAGCCCAGCAACCTCTTCCAGATCAGCCCGACGCCAAGCAAGACCTACCTCAGTCCCACGCAATCAATATCATGCGATCACTTTTTGTCAACTCGTCCCTTGCTTGGGAGGTCCTCCCCTATGCAGAGGAGGCTGTCCAGCTGGCCATCGATGGGTTCGCCTCAGCCAACTGGATGGTGCAGAACTCGAGTATGCAGCTGCTAGGTGAGTCCCTGTGAAAGAATGCCATAGTTTCTCCATCAACAGTTCCTTGAAACATTATTTTATCAATGATATACGTTTTTGTATTGAAATATTTCTTTAGTTAAACCTACCCTCACATTTGTGATTAATTTACAATAGGTGGAGCAGGGCAATGTTTCACCAAGTTGTTCTTAAAGTTATGCAAAACTTTAAGAAAGACTGGAGTACGTTAACAAGTGTAATATGCGTAAGATTCTTGATCATTCAGCACAAGAACTGGTACCAGTCGTGCGTAAAGTCTTTCTTAAAGTCTTTCTTATCTTGGTGAAACACCGCCCTGGCCTGATCATTTAAAGACCTCAGTTGTAGAAGTATTTAAATGCAATTAATTATTTTGAACCAGCCACATATAATTTGCATGTGCACACTTATCACATTGAATTGGAGTGAGGTGGGAATTAAAAAAGTATCTCGCTGAGTAGGAAACTTTTGCAAAATTAATGAATGTGAGATTCTCTAGCAGTGGTGAATAACAAGAAATAATTTGTGACACTGTATTATAATAAATTGCAAATGAGGTTGAGGTTGAGAGGTTGAGGGTGTTAATTGTCCATGTTTCTACCATTAAATTTTCATCACATCACCCAGGTAACTTTCACAAAAGGAGCTTTTGTATCCATTTGTGGACAGTTGGAGACAAAATTTCATGAATTTCCTTTGATGAAATTCTGGAGAAGCAAAGTGTCTTGGAACTGTTAACAAACCTTGCATAAATCTTTACAAATCTTGATGGGATCCAAACTTTGATTCATTTGAAAATGTTAACTACTTTGGACTAAGTGTTTCGTCCCCTGAGTGATAAAGATGTATATCCACACAGGTTCCTTGATTGCACGTATCTTCGGACAGAAGAGGGTCCAGGACGAGCACTCCCAGATCAACACCCTCTCCGCTCCAGAGTTCTTCCAGCGTTACCCTAGGCTCCGGGTCTATCTCCTGCAGGAGGTCCGAAGAGCTGCTGCACTCCACCAGGAGGAGTCCGGTGCTCCAGGGCAGGAGGGGCGGGAAGGTGGAGGAGGAGGAGGAGGAGGAGGAGGAAAACTCCATCTGATTCCAACCCTTCACCCTGTGCTCCTAATTCTTACAAAGTTAGGGTCAGGAATTGCAACCTCGGAGCAGAAAAGGTGAGACCTTTTCCAGTAGTTTAAGAAATGACGAGGCAGAATGTATCATATACATGTATCAACATTTTATACTGCCTCTTTGTCCTTTCAAAACAAGAAAATTGTTTTGAATCTTCAGTGAGATGATAAAAGTTTATAAATTTGGGGGGTTTGGGGGGAGGAGGGGGTAATTGCATACATTAGTCTACGTTTTGTAAATATGAACAAACTTTTATTCTAGTTTACTTACCTTATTTTATAGCTTGTCTACAAATTTGACATGATTAATGATTTTGGGGTTTTTTTCAGAAAGGTACCAATAGGAAGAATAGATGTAAATAATTTTTTTTATTGCACTTCCCCAAAAATACATGATCAGAATTTGATATCCAGTGTGTTCTAGGCTCTATAAAAACTCAGAGAATTGAAATTTATTATCAACTTTCCAACTCAACATTAAATTCTATTTTTTTTTCTATGCCAACAGGGAGCTTGCAGAATTCATTGACCCCATCTGCTCTCTCGCATCCAGCCCCATCTACTCCGTCCGAGACCTTGCCTCAAGAGCCATACTCCCTCTCTTGTCCGATAAAGATGAGGTTTCCAACATGGCTGGCAAGCTCTTGTCCTCCATCCCATCATCTTCCAATCCTCTCATCACCAGTCAGAATTGTCTCCATGGCAACCTGATGATGATTCAGAAGCTTCTTGCATCGTGCATTGCAAACAGGAGGTGGGAATAATATAGTTTTTGGAAAATTTGAAATACCTAATTTTATGGTTGTTCATATCAGGGAGCATTATAGGTAGTTTTTCTAGTATGGAAGTGATCTTGCGCAGAGTGAACAATGCGCGCCTCGGTGTGTACTAGAAAAATTACCCATCATGCTCCCTAATATGAAGAACCGCCAAAGGCACGTATTCAAAATTTCAATTTCAATAGCACTAAAACGGCAATGATTATAAGCTATTATTTTCATGCATGTCGAGCAGATCCTGAATACTTCATTTTAATTAAATTTCTTGACAATAAACCTAACAATGAATTTAGTTTGTAAAAATGTAGTATCATAGAGCTGAGAAAAGTTATTGAATCAAATTAAAGAAGAACGAAACCCTGCATTTTATATTCTCTCAGTAGATGGAGAAAAATAAGATGAACCAACTGTGAAAATTTGAGCATAATCCGACGATCCATTCAAAAGTTATGAATTTACAAAGTTCCTCGAGTCGGCAACGCCGACCAATTATTAGTCGTCTACGTTCAAATCTGTGACGTATTTGTGGACAGCTCTCCATTCATTCTGTACACAGAATTTAACAATTTCTTCTTTTTTCAGAAAAGTGGACAAAATTTTCCCTTTTCTCGTCAGTATTATAGGTGTTGGATAATTCTTCAAGTATTGTTGGAAGAATAATGTTGAATAGTTATGGTATATTCAATCAAATTCCATAATTATAAAAAATCATGTACAAAATAAATGGAGAGTTGTCCGCATATCGTCATAGATTTGTTAAGCATTGCCAATTCAAGGATCCCCATGACATGGGATAATTGAAACTTTGAAAATTCGTAATTTTTTAAAGGACTGTCCAATTAACCTCAAATTTTCACAGTTTGATCATCATATTTTTCTTCATCGACTGATAGCAAATTCATTCCAGGGTTTCATTCCACTTTAAGAAGATATAAACTAGAGTACGTATTTCATAAAACAACACATGGGGGGATGGGGATGCTACAAAGTTGTAGTTGATCGCTAATCAACTGCAAATCAGTTGAAAATTGTAAGACGTATTCTCATTTGCACATGTTTTACGCTTTTGATAAGATGCATACGAGACAAGGATTTTGATTGGCGCGTTCCGATCAACTGCAACTTGCGACCAATTGCAACCTCGAACAACATCCCCTAAGACTCTAAACTTTGATTCTCACCTTTCAGTCTGCAGGTGGATAAGGTCCAGGAGCTGACCGAGCAGTTCACCCAACGCCTATGGGTGGGGTCCCCCACGAATCCCTGCCCCCTAACAAGGGCTTGCTTCATGCAGATCTGCACACAGTGGTGGGAGGGGGCTTATCACGTCAGCCCCGATAGTCTTACATCATTGATCGTCAACTCCATGGATGTCCTAGGAGAATTCTTAGTTGCTTCCCCTGCTTTTCAGGTATGAAATGTGATAGGCCTCAACAAATTGTGGAAATGATAGTCAAGGCCTCTTATATGGAACCCATGTCTGCCCTGATGTGATGTTCGTTACGTCTAACTCAATATTACCAGGGATATAGTTAAAGTTAGCTGTTAATTACAGTATATCGCATTCTTACCTATCAACAGATAAATTGGGTACCCATTTACGCATCATTAGAGTGAATCAAGTTTGAAATAGTTTTTTGTCCAAGAATATCATTTTCAGGACAGGGGTTTGAATCCAAGTCATCAAGTGTCTTTGCGATTTGTTTTATTTAGACCACTAGACTATGATACCTCCAGATATATTTGTAAAAATGTAGATTGCTTGTAAATATGCTTTTTATTGTAACATGTAAAGGAAACTCCATGTGCATCTGGCACTTTTTCTACATAACCTCCCTGAAATTCTTTGCCAATATTCATATTCAATTGCTGTTCAAATGCATTGGTATGTTCTCTACAATGATTCCTAACTTTAAGAGATCATAAAGTGGAGAACAGAATAAAAAAGTTGAGTTGCATGTCCAAAAATACTTCATGGAGTTGCCCATGGAAACCAGTGCTAAGTTAAGGTATAGTTTTATATGTTTGTTTTGTAGATTGGGCTATCATTTTTGGGCCAAAAGATGACTTCATCATACATCTCAATCTCAAACTTCCTCCCGGATGAAGTGAGCAACCTTTCAACTTTGACCCACACCCTCCTGACCCAAGACCTCCCCGAGGTCAGAGAGTTGACCCTCAAGTACCTCAATGAAGTAGTCATGTCCCCAGTCGAGCTTAGCACAAAGATGCGTGCCGTCCTCCAACGTCAGATCACTGGGCTCATTCTTTTGGAAGACAGCCCCAACTGCATCCCGCCTGCTCTGGAGCTGTGGGTGGAGCTTAGCAAGGATCTGGAGGCGGAGCCAGACAGTGATTGGCAGGTGATGTGGGATCGTCTGTTGACATTGTCCGGTGTGGAGGGAGGAACTTTAAATTGGTGCGCCACTGCTCTCCCGGCCCTTAGCGTGGCTCTGAGACTGCTCTCAAATGATTTCAAAAAGTGAGTCAAGGGAAATGTTTTTGTACATTTTAGCATAGTTCACTACTTTTACATCACAAAGTACAACTATTTGCAGTTGCTGATATGAAATGAATTTGTATGCTGTTAAATTGGTCAAGTAAAAGTTGCAATGGCACTGAATAATCAAAATTGGGATAAAAGGTGTGCACTCTCTCTGAAAGCCTATACAATTTTGATAGCTGGGAAGAATGCTTTGTTGCTTTGTATTACAAATCATTGCTCCAAAACATGTTTTAGGTCAATATTCATATTATCAAATATACTTTCATAATGTGAATTTGAGGTAGCCATCATTAGAAAATATAGGAACATTCAAATTACATGAAGAATTCAGAATATTAATCATTATCATATACCATGATCATATGAATACAATACAATAAATGTTTTACAAATTTTCATTGTCTTCATATTTTGACAGTTTCAACACAGAGTTGACCCTGCAGCTTTGTGACCTAGTTGTAAAGTGCAGTGACCCATCAGAGTGCGAGACGTTGCGTCTGTCCGCAGCCAAGGCGTTGAGGCATAGCGGTGTTCACATTATCAAGGAATGCCATCCAGATAATATCAGGCATTGTGACTTGGCATTTATGTAAGTATTTTTAAGTTATACTCATTCAAACTTTGAATGGATATGTACATTATTGATGATAATAATAATAACGTAAAATCTTTTTAAAGAACATTTTGTCATAAACTTAAGTACATGTACCCACCCTCAGTGGATAAGAGTATACACTATGATTGAGATATTTTTTTATCACTTGGTGCGGTCTCATTTTTCTACCTAATTGGTCAATTTGTGATTTTAACCAAGTAATATGGTACCGTATCACTTGAAAACTACAAGGCGCGCGCGTTTAAGATCGGATGAGACAATTGGCCGCACACATACAAGCGCAAACCAGTACTAGGTTACACTTTAAGAGATAAAATCGTTGTACCCTGCTTGTTCTTACGTAATACAGGAAATATCACCTTTCTGGTTTCATATTCAATTCGGCCTATGGCCACATGAAATATGGAACCAGAAGGGTGATATTTCCTGTATTACATGAACAAACAGGGTGTAACTAATGTTATTCACTCAATTTGGAATATCAAGTCTCCGTATTGATTGCACAGCATTGTACTGAGTCTCTTGTAATATAAGTGAGAAAAGATTTTAGATCATTTATTACATACACTTTACTCTACCAAAAATAGTATGGTCCGCTCATATAAAGGCACGCGTAATAAAAAGGCACGCATTCAAAATGCGCGTTTTATCTAATGGCAAATACGCGCTAGAAAAACTCTGTGGCTTGTCTATGCATGGGACTAAGGAAGCCTTTGCGAACGTAAATTTTTGCTAGTGCAGTCAAGACTTGGGCACAAAATCGTTAGTTTTCTATAATACCAATGGTTTTATACTATTTCATATTAATCTCTAGAATTTTTATGACATTAGGAAGTAGAAAATATAGAAATAAAAGTTCATTATTATCGTTTATTTGACCGGCAAAAGAGCAGTGCGTGCCTTTAAATGTGCTCCAAAAACTACTACAGTTTGGAAGACGTTGTCGGAAACTGTTCCTCATAGACGATTGTTGTGCTTTTTTCTGTTCAATATTTATATCTTCATAATCTTCAGAATATTCTCCTTTGAGTGATACCAGATTCAGTGATTGAATGATATATTTTACTGTTTTATATTTGCTCAGAAATAAGGTGCGTGCCTTTATAGACTTCCACCATACACATCAGGAAAGTAATCCTTTGTGAAATAAAAGATATGAAGCTAGTGAAATGGCCCAACTCCATTGAATCGCCTATATATTTACCTTTTTGTATATGTGATTGTCATAATAGGATTATGAAATCAGGGATACTACTTTTACAAGATGAACAGCCAGAGGTCAGGGAAGAAGCCGCAATGTTTGCCTCTTTGATGCCAAGAGAGGGCACTCTTCTGAACGATGTTGCTGTAAGTCATCTTCACTCAAGTGCTGGATTGAAGGTGAGTAGTGCATTCCAAAAGCAGAGACTCCAAACTCAATCATTTCCTAAACTGGAGATTCTCCAGATTGGATCCCCTATGAAACTGGAGACAGTATTTTTTGTGTGAATCGTGTGTAATGGGCGCATAGTACGAAGTCCCTAACGGCCAGGATCCAGCAAGTGCCCAGTCTTGACAACCATTCAATGAAGATTTAAAATGTGGGCAATTCTCCAAATTGGTCAACCTTGTTCAATTTCCGACCCCTGAACCATTCTTTTAGTTTATTTCAATTTAAGAACTTCTCGAGCAATTATCATTTAAAGGTAGAAAACTACATTTTCACACATTACGGTTATGCTTACAACTTGTTGTGTACCTCAGATATGCCAAAATGATAACCTCTATGAAGTATTTTGGATGAATGTAGTCCAGAATATTTAATTCAAATAAAAATCTATTCTATCATAATTCATCTTGACACCAACGGTATCGCGATACTCCTAGCGTATTACGGTACCACACACACACACAAAACATAAGAGCACATACAGTGCACACTTCAATACACTGCCACACCATGCGGAATACGCACTGAGAGAGACTCTTGCGCTATTGGTCAACAAGGGGTTAACGGCTGTTTTGAATTTTGAACGCACGGACCATTAGTTCGAGGCCCGAATAGAAGAATTATTATTGGAATAACTATAAATGCGCCTATCATGACCAATCTTTGTGCTTAATTGATTGGTGATAAGTTCTAACATTTAGTATTCTTCAATCTTGGAAAATCAAATTTTAGGCTGCAAAAGAAGTATTCTACCTCTAAGGGCATTACCCCCAGTCTAAAGATTATATATGATTGAGGGTGAGTTATTTTAGGAAGATTGCATGTGTTATGGATCAAAATTATATATTTTATGTAAATGCCCATGTTTGTAACAGATTTTCAAATATATCTGATAAAGTCAATAAACCGCCAGTTGAGTTGTGTGATGCTTCTAAGTCAATCTAATTGTCATAATTATTATGCTTGAATAGGTCATTCATTGTAAAATTAAATTTGTGTCATTTATCTGAAGATTCTGCTGAAGTTTGTATGTGCCAAGTTCTGTATCAACACAGACTTCTTAGACACAGTGATCAGTCTCCTCATTGGAGATGCATTCATAGCAGAAGAACTCATCTATCAGGAGACACATAACAAGTAAGTTTGGTCCTTTCCGTCTCTTGTTTGGTAAAAGTATACCCTGTAGGTTTAGAACTCTCTATTACTAGTCTCACTTTATCTTGATTCCTGTATTATATACTCTCCTTTTGAAATTTGCCTATTTTACTCAAAGAATTACTTGGTAAACAATTCAGGCAAACGTGTATATAGTGGCCACCGAAGGGAAACAGAAAAAAGTGGCCACTGTAGACAGTTGACCTCTATAGACAGGTTACATGACAAACCTTTTCATCTGGAGGGAACCAATGTAGGTGGCACTGTAGGCAGGTGGTTACTATAGACAGGTTTGATGGGTTTGACTGTAATTCAAGCATAATCATAATTCCTTATTTAAAAAAAAAATTGTGAGTTATTTTTCATTCCCAACATTTTTATGTTATGAAATTTTCCTATGGAATTTTTAGAATAATAACATGCCTCCAGATATTCAAATACCTCAAACTCATGCAACTCTAGATTTGAGAGAAATAAATTCAGAATGGTATTGCAAATATACTTCAAAATTGGGTCATATAGTCATGTATTTCATTAAGAAATATAGCACATCTCCTTTTTTGCAAAACATTTAAATTTCCAATCGTAAATTTTATTTTTATACTTTCATTGCAGCTCTCTAAGCCTGTTTGAACAAGAGAGTGTGAATATGTATGCTGAAGGAGTTATGGAGGCCAATGAAGTTTTTCAAGTGCTCAAGGTATGGTAGTGATGATGATGATAATGATGATGATGATGATGATGATGATGATGATGATGATGATGATGATGATGATAATAATGATAATGAAGATGAAGATGATGATGATGATGATGATGATGTTGTTGTTGATGATGATTCTGTTGTTGTTGATGATGATGATGATGATGATGATGATGATGGCATTCTTGTAAAATGCCAAATAAATGATAAATAAATGAAGATGATAACAATGATGATGATGATGATGATGATGATGATGATGATGATGATGATGATGATGATGAAACAAGATTTCACCCTAAAGTTTGTTGTTTTCTAAAAACTCAATTCCTGAAGAATAGTAGATTTTGAAAAAGAAGGATGAATACATTTATCTTCCTTTCACATTGCAAAAAAAATTGTTTATTTGTTCCATATTGAGGTATTGTCATTGTATCTGGTCAACCTATCATTAATTTTTTGAAAATGTAGGCATTTTTATTTGAATTACCCCTTGTTGTTTTGTGTTTTAATACATTGATAATTATCATTTCTGTTAGCATTGATTTCAATGAAGATGAATTTGAATTTGAATTTATATTTCTAGCATGTGATTGGCTCAGTGATTGAACATAAAGGAGACACTATGGAGAGCTGGCTCAAGGAGAGATGGGAGTTTACGCAATTCAACATGGCTGCCCTTATCAAGTACCTAGACAAACATCCAGTTGCAGGTATGTGTCTTCAAAAGTTGCGTTATTGCAATGACGAATCAGTTCTTTGTCTGGCATCAATTTCCTCCATATTCCTGCACTTTAATGTCTTTTATGATACATCTGATATATTTGCATTACCTAAGTAAGGTTATATTCATCAGTAATTGAAAAATTGATTAAAGAAACTATAGGTTTTGATTCGTCCAGAAAGTAAGATATAAACAAATAGAAATATAGTTCACTTTGCCTAAGACAAAAATGTATATAATACAGAAAATTCTTCATGAGAGTGAAAAAAAATAATACACTCTTACAAGATGATGTGTGAGATCATCAACTTAACCAATTCTATGACTAGTTAATGGGAGATTAACTTTGTGTGGAAGGTTAAGGCTGCAAATTTGTTCATCCAGACCTTATATTTGTGTAAGAGAGAACCTATCACATCGATTCATGGCAAAGCAGTGATGATGGAATCTTTCAAAAAATGAGCATTCTTCTTTTGTTTTTATCTTTTCCTCATGTACAGCAAACAGTTTTTATGCAGGGACAGGTCACGGCAAACCCTACCAGGCCCTCTCTAGATTGATTCTTTACATCAGGTTTCTTCAGACGGCAACAGATCTCATCAAGGCACCTATAGAGGGCATTTCAGAGGCAAAAGAAAAGATCAACGATCACCTGAAGTCTTTGGCAAAGGTAAGGAACCATGGAGTATATTTGTCAGAAATTCATTTTCATCGTCTAGTAAGGTTTACTTCTTGAATACTCATCACTAGTGCTAAGTGAATAAATTGAAATTCTGCATTATGAGGCCTAATTGTTTGGGTTTTTTTTTTTTTTAATAATTATGCATTCATTCATTGGTCACAAATACGAGAAATGAAATTTATGTCCTGTAAAATGGGGCAAACAGGGACACTGGAGTAAAGAGGGACAGAACTGACATAGTCTATTTAGATTTTTACAGATTTATCCCATAAAAGGTCCATAAAGTGGTCAACCATAAAAGAGGAATTTTTAATGGTTTAATGTCACTGTTCACCTATTTTATGGTATCACAAAGGCTCTATGCATGTAATCAACTGTACATGATACCAGGTTCACAGAGTGTATTTATTTTTTTTACATTTTTTATTTTCAGATGTTCTATGTGTTCCCGTTGCTAAAAGAGTCGATCCCGGATGACCTGATCCCACTTTTGCCACCTGAAGATGCACCATGAAGTATGAAGATCTATGTAATAAAATAATATGCTTCTGTCTGCTGTCTGCACTGTGAGCAGAAGGGACAAAGGCCTTTGGCAAAGTAAACAACCTCCATTCAAGCATTAACAATAGAGAGATAACACATAGGAAATTTCCATCCTTCCTATTCTGTGGGAAAATGTTGAACAAAAGTCTCACCTGGGGATTTTTTTTGTGAATGCTTGAATGAAGTTGTTTACTTTGTCCCATTCCTTCGTCCATACTGCTCACAGTGCTGAGTATTAAAGAATAAATCAATGAAAATGGCAGTGATCAGATATAGCAGAGATGCCAACCTGCCAAAATACATATGAGGGTTAATTTACGTGTGATTCACCGAACAGCTCAAACAAATGTTTTCTCATGATATAAAGAATGCCCCTGTCTGTGTAAGTGCTTTGTGCCATGTGCAAATCCCTGCAGTTTGTTACTCCTACTTGTCATAGAACTTTTGTATGGGCAAATGAAATATTGTAAGCACGAGTGCATTGTTGCAAGCCTGAATGCAAGGTTTTACTCGCAAAACTTTGTTATATGTGCAAGGGCTTTGTTGAAAGTGCGGAGCAATAGAGTAAGAAAGCCTCCTCTCATTTAGTTTTAATATTTTGACTGAGATGAGACAATCCATCACTTCCTCGTCAATTAGAATGCATGCGCTATCTCAGTCACCATCAGTAATTAGTTGTTCAAGATCATGTATTTTGGATCTGCCAACTTTGGAATAATTAAGAGATATATTGTTTTGTAAATTCATTTTTTTCTCCTCTCATTTGAATAACTTACAGAATATTTGTTTTGTTAAAGAAGAAAATTATGAACAGTTTAATAATCTCCATGTTTAACGGGTATTAATTATGCATTTTTTTGTGATTTATGACGTGTAAAAATACAGCATTGTGTGTATGTGTGTGTGCAGGAATTTGCAGGTTTAATCTGTATTAAAGAAGATTTTAATGCAATAATTATTTTACTTGTAATAATGATTATGTTATAAACCTGTGAAAATTTGTATGATAAACCATTCTCCTATATACGTCTCATTTAATTCTTTTTAGGACAACATTAGCGCATATGCAATAGGGATAATTTTCAAATTTATAAAACTAAATCATGGTCTTCCATTTGCTAATATATATGGATTGTATATGGAGTAATATTAGATATCGAGAAATATGGGGAGAACTAGTTAGAAATACTGTGAGGCAATCTTAAGCAGTGTTGTAGAATATGAATTGTGACGAAATTAGTCCTCATGCTTTATTAACAAACATTTGAAATACTGAATAATCTAGCAATAACTAAGAATGATTATTTCTATTGCATTATGATTTCACATTTATATTTCATAAAGTCGTTCCATTTGCCATTGACTATAGGTTCCGTGAATGTAAAGAAAACTTCTTTTCAACTGGTGAATTTGTTACCAGAATTTTTGATGAATTTGTTTCCATCTTGACACAACTACTAGTAATTTTCGAGTTAAAAATTACTGGATCTGATTCAGCCTGTTTTATTTGTTAATGTGTCATTTATATCATCTGGAACTAACTATTTTTCATAATGAGGGGTTAAAGATTTATATAAGTATATACTTATGCCTGAATACAATCAAGTAAAGATGAAAATAGAATCAATATAAAGAGTATATTTCATTAATGCTGCCTAAATTGTGTGGATGAATACTTTTTTTTTTAGAAAATAAATTTATACAGTTGAAAAAGGTGCTGTTTGGTCTTTACAGTTTCATTGTTGAGGGGTACTAGTATCTCAAGATTTTGATGATCATGAATATAATAGGGCATTATTTATTCTGTAAAATTGGAGATTGCTTGGGGACTGTAACAATGTGCATACATTACACTAAATAGGATCCCTATTAAATGTATATAATTTATGTACTAGATTCTATGTTTCTGAAACTAAAATGCAACTGTCTTGCATTTTATGAAACACATCGCAATTGTTTTCACACATGTGTGATTTTGGTTGTTAAATGTGATATCACTGACACCACTACATATTTTGAAAATGGAGCCTATAGAGAAGTGAAACAATTAAAATGTGGTCCGTAACTTTTTTTTAATAGTATAGTACATGATGTAATGTGCTAGTGTAGCATGACCCACTCAATCCTTTTCAAAATACAATACTCTCTCAATCTGTTATTTGTTCATTGCTTTGTTAAATCTGTTGTGACTATTTATATGTTATATAACAATAATAATGATAACAATAGATGCAATTTATATAGCGCACGTATCCACTCTGCTGAGTGCTCAAGGCGCTTTACATTATTATTACCCTGGCTTTAGCCCGGCAGCCATTCACGGCGCACTTGGCATTTCAAAGAATAAATATTCCTGCCAGGTACCCATTCACCTCACCTGGGTTGAGTGCAGCACAATGTGGATGAATTTCTTGCTGAAGGAAATGCGTATATCTCATACAATCAATTGGCATTGATGCCACATGTCTTTGTAGTCAAATGCAACAGAACAAGTTGTTCATATATTTTGCTTTTGTAATAGTACTACAAAATATATTGTCAATAAATGCTTTTATGTAACTATAATGTTTTATCTTTATTGACAATTAAATCTTGCTTGACCTTTGTAAGGTCTCTTTTCTTTAGGTTCAAATATATGTTATCAAAATTGTTCATGATTTTCTTTTTAATGAATAAGGGGTTGCCTTCTCTTGAGGTAAAGTCTTTATAACAGGCATTCTTTTTTTTAATTCTATTTTCGACTGCTACGTTTTAATAGAAATAGAATGCCAGTAAAAGTGGGACTTTGAAAAGTTTGGGCAGTAAGAGAAAATTTGGGATTTTATGGAGACAGTGGGCTAATGGAAACAATGTAATTGGAAAGATAGGAAGAGAAATTCTGAGAATGGGTAAATTTAGTGATGAGAGTCCAAAAGACAAATGCAGAAAGTGATGGAAGAAGAGAGATTAAATGGAAATATTGGAGAACCCATGTAAGCACCATGGGGGACGGGCTTTCGGGGTTCTAGCCCTGCGAGTCAGACCTAAGAGAATGCCAAATGTTAGGGAGAAGGGCGTCATAATTGCTGGTGATGACCTCTTTTTTTCATCTTTTTTTTTTTGCTTGTCAGCCTTGTCAGCCCCAGCCCCGGGGCGCGAAATTTGAGCTGATGTGCTTTTTGGGGGGGATGCAAAATTTCAATTGCTCTCTCCCACCTGGTCTCTATCCATGCATAGATACTATTGTAAAATCAAAACGCGCGTGCGAGAGAGACAGGAATTAGAATGTTGGGGGCTAGAGACAAGACAAGAATAGGAAAAGGATGTAGGATGATGGATGAAGTGGAGGAGTTCAGGATATTGAGTTTGGGAGGATGAGGAGGACGAATGTCAGCTTCATGGTGCAGGAGAAAGATTGAGAGTGAGAGAGAGAGGGGAAGATGGGAATTAGGATGGTGGAGGCTGGAGGCGAGGAGAAAGATTCATCTGGGCAAGATTTTCATACCATGAGACAGGAAAAGGAAATGAATATGGGATCAATGAATGTTGGCTCAATGCAAATGGAGGTGTGATAGAGAGGGGTAATAATAGAGGCTGGAGGCGATGAAAAAGATCTAGATATAATTGAGGTAAGAGAACGTAAATAGATGAATGGAGACCGAGAGTGGGGGAGATGAGGAGAGAAAGAGGAAAGAAATTAGGAATACATGTATATGTAAAAAGAAAAAAATCTTTAAAAAAAGGCGGTGGATGGCTATATGTATTACTGTCTTGTAATTAAGATTGGGAATGCAAACTTAAGCTTAGACATGTATGTCAAAGTTCAAGGATTATTAGGATCCTTTGTCTTTATCTGGAAAAATGTTTTAAATATATATAGTTTTATGTCCATTAACTGATAGAAAAAAAAGACTAGGGTCTAATTGCATATACTGTACATGGAAAATAGAATATTTAATTGAATTAACTAAAAATGTATATTCCGATATGACACATCATATACAAACCTTTATCAATTTCAATAGAATATCATCTTTTAAAAAAATATTTGCTTGGATATCCCTATAGTTGAATATTAATCAACAAGCGAAGTGTGCAATAAAAAATTACTGGCAGCGGTGGGATTCGAACCCACGCCATCGAAATGACTGGTGCCTAAAACCAGCGCCTTAGACCGCTCGGCCACGCTACCTCGATATGAGCGGGAGGGCCCTCAGCAGACCCATTCCTGAGCACCGGTCGGCAAAAGCCCGTAGCGGCTGCTAAATCACATCATTTTCTCCTCCACATTTTACC
>BQKZ01000705.1:21968-34536 GCA_036244855.1 Temnopleurus reevesii
AGATTTGAATGATGCAGCTGTGGGGGAATTCTGAATGTGAGAGGGGAGATTATTCCAAAGGAGGGGAGCACACACAGAGAAAGCACGATCACCATATCGAGTACGGGTGCGGGGTCCAAGTGCGAGTTGAGGTTTTGCTGAAGATCTGAGGGTCATAGATCGGTTTGGTTTATGAGAGATGAGATCGATCAGATTATTACTAGTTCGTCTAGTTCTCCTAGTAATAATTCCTTTGTCGAATGTACCATTTCCTATACACATCGTTTACAATACAATATTAAGGCTTGCGTATTTGCAAACTTCAAAATTGGATCATGAGGTCACAACCCAGAAAGGACTATCCCATCTGGTAAAATGTTTGTTTTGCCTTCTTACAAGTGCATCTTCGAGGATATTTCTAGTATATTTTTTTAAACATATTCATCAAAATATTAATCATTGACAAACAAACAAATGAACAAACAAATACAACAAACTTAAACATGATTAAAAGAAAGATTCATGGCAAAAATCAATGACATATCAATAAAAAGATTTTCTGCAAATCATTGTAAAAGTTCAAAGACATTTGATACTTCCACGCCCTTCATAATTTCTGAGTGCTTAAAGGGTAGCTGAAGCCAAAATTAATACTTTTCTAGTTTAAAGAAAATGTGGACTGTTGTCATTTTGAAGGAAAAATAATTCAACCTTTTGGATATTGCAAAATTCGGGGGTTAGTTGGTTAAATAGACAACGTCCAGCATGAGCAAAAATAAATACAATCCCGTTATAAGATTATTTTGTTTTTGGAAGAGAGAGTAGTTAAGAATCAGATATGATCTCAGCCCTAGAAGAGGCATGTACGATATCAACAGGTTTATATTGTATTTCAAGGAGGGGGGCAGATCCATGTATGTACGTAAACAGTGGGAGAATAGCATCAATATCATGCGAGATTCAACAGATAGAAAGAGAAATTATGTGAAAACAGGATTAATGTTATTATTGTGTCTGGTTAGTGTAACAATATGGGCTACTACGTTTTTCATTTTTAAAAGGTTTAGAGTAGTGCACTGCCAAAGTCAAGTCACTATCATAATAATCATCATAATCATCAGCAGCAGCAGCCTCATTATCATCATCATCATCATCATCATCATCACCCTCATCCTTATTCTCATCCTCATCATCATCATCATCATCATCATCATCATCATCATCATCCTCATCATCCCCATCACCACCATCATCATCATCATCATCATCATCACCACCATCATCATCATCATCACCACCATCATCATCATCATCATCATCAGCATCATCATTACCACCATCATCACCATCATCATCATCATCCTCATCATCATCACCACCATCATCATCATCACCATCATCATCATCATCATCATCACCACCACCATCACCACCATCATCCCCATCATCACCATCATCACCATCATCACCATCATCAACATCCTCCTCATCATCATCACCACCATCATCACCATCATCATCATCATCATCATCATCATCACCATCATCATCACCATCATCATCATCATCATCACCACCGCCATCATCATCATCATCAGCATCATCATCACCACCATCACATCATTACCATCATCACCATCATCATCATCATCCTCATCATCACCACCATCATCACCACCATCATCACCATCATCAACATCATCATCATCATCATCACCACCATCATCACCATCATCATCATCATCATCATTATCATCATCATCACCATCATCATCATCATCACCACCACCATCATCATCATTACCATCATCATCATTATTGATTAATTTTTTAAGGATAGCATCTATTTTGCATGCATTGTTGTCATGAGCGGGGGCTGCATTCATTTCACATTTTAAAACAAAAAACTTGCAACCTAAACCAAAATCAAAATAAACGAAAAATTCTTTTCAATTGCCAGGTTTGCGCTGCATCGAATTGTCACTTGTACCAAGTAGACCTCTTACCAGCATACAACAATTCTGCATTCTCCAGTCGCCTTCTACAATCTAAAGTGCAGATGATGAGAAAACAATCCATATACCGAATCAGACCCAACAGGTGGCAATTGACTCAATTTGCAACAAACATCAAAATATTATGCTCAAAAATTCATTTTAATAAGACAAGGAAAACACCCCCGAGTGTTTCAGCGAACACCAGGGAAGTTTGAAATGTATGTCCGTCCATTTCTAATTACCAGGTCTCATTGTTGGACTAATCAACGATTTCCTTATAAGGAAGCTGGTCGTTGGGTGTTGATAAGTGAGACTTTGTTGTATACATACCGAAACCTAAAGCAAAGTGAGAGCACATTTGAACGTGAATCTATCACTAATGGACCTAAATGTTGTCATCTATATAACGAGAAATGAGAGTGCTTTGGAAACTAGTGAAAGCTAGAGATAGATTGTGAGCTTAACTTTCCATGTTAACTTCAAATGCACGAATATAGCTCTGTATTTTAATAACATTTGATATACAAGTTCCAAAAATTATTTACCATTTTCCTTGAAACATTAGGGGGTTGCTAATTTGTCGCCAGCTTGAACCTACAGTGATTGATATGATTCGATTTGATTTGATTGATTTATTTCCATTTCATTAACAACCAACAAAAGACAGTGCAATCGAGAGTGAATATAAATTGAACAAAACAATGTTTATAAAATATGTAAACGTGACAACTTTTCATAAAACAGAGTATGCTGTAAACCGACTTTCGTGTGAACAAAATAGAGGGACATGCAAAATGAGCAAAGCTTGTATGACGCAGGCCCCTGAAAGAAATTACATTAAAAGGGAAGCAAATACAGGCACAATTTAAACAAAAAACACAGGACAAGACAGTGTATACATGTCTTTACCAGAGAGGTGTAACAACACTTGTATTGAACTGAAAATTGTTTGAACCAATAAACCTGGTCTGCTTTAATACGGGTTATCCTGTCACATACAAGTACGTTGCTACTGACAAATAAATCAGATAAAATAAAATAAAATAAAATCAAATTAGCTGCGAAGGAGCTGAGTAAGGGAAAATGCAGGTGTAACTTATTTACTAGACTAAAAAGCTGTGATAAAATCATAATAATTACAGAAAACAGAACATTTCATTTGTCAATCCTTGCAGGCCCTTGAAAATATTTATAGAGATGACATATCTCTCGAGTTCATTTCCTTTCGTCACTTTCATTTCCTTGTTCAACATTAGTACAAACACTCCACTTCATCATACATCTATCTGTATGATACAGAGGCCCGTATTCTGGTATCAGGTTTAACTGAAACTAGTATCTAAATCAGTGGTTTAAGTATGGGAAGCCAAATGAGGCTTGAATCTATAACAGTCGGTGTTTAATTTTCCAGCATATTTGGCACTCAAAGTATTAAAAACTTTCTTGGAATAAAAACCTAGACAATTTTCTACATTATTAGAGCATGGGAAAAGAGAACAGTTACCATACGAATTTTACAGTTTAAATAAAGTTTTGGCATTTTGGGCTACCCATTCTTAAACCACAGATTTAGACTCAAGTTTAAGTTAAATCTGATATCAGAATACTGGCCCGAGTGTCTATAATTTTCTTTGGGAAGCTGGCCATAGTCAGGATAATTTTCACCCATATTCCCCAAAAGTATTCTCTAACTACATGTAGACCAATCAGCTTTCATACATTAGTAATACTTAAAATTGGTCCAGCCAGTTTAAAGTTACAACTCTTTTTGTGGAACTATATGGCATGTTTTGTGTTGTCCGAGCAGAAATCGCTGAAGCAACATAGTACAAAACACGTCAAAAATTTGATAAAAGTTTCCGCTCAGTCTGATGCTCATATACTTGTGTTCAATGATATTTCGAAAATGTGAAAATAACAACCTACTTTAATATTTGAAAAGATGTCTGAAATTAAGTGAACATGATAAATTTATGTACAGCAAAATATTAGCTTTTAAGGTACATGTAATCACATTTTTTTTCTCTTAAAGATAAGTCAGAAAATATTTGGTTCCGCTTTGTGATTCACATTTTAATTTCTGACCTTGGACATTTTCCAAAAAGGTTTGCACATCCCTCTCTCTCTCTCTCTCTGCAAGATAGTTTGCTCTTGTATCTTTGCTGCTATTTTCAACTAACGATAACAAACTACAAATTTAAAAGAGATGAGTTGGAAAAATTGAAAAATGGTATACTTTAATATAAGCCTATGTTTTAAAGCCAAGGCTTAAATTTCGTCACCACCTACCAAGAGATGAATGATCCCATGGTTTGCGAGACATACAAACTAGATGGGGATTTCCCAAACTATTATATTCTGTCATGAAGAATTTTTGCGATAATTTATGGCCCAATAAATCATAATTGTTCAGCATTTCAATGTTGGAAAATTGAATTCATGCAAATTTATGTAATTTACTTTTGTGAAACCAAATATTAAACAGACTGTTGTGGTATCTAATTTCACTTATCCATTATATACTTAAAAGTTAAAGAGTAGCTCTTTTAGGAATTGTGCTAATTTCTCCTATTAGAAGGTCAAAGGGGATTAAGATTTTCAAGGAGAAAAAAAAATCCATACTTGTTGCAAGCCTCGATTAATTTCCAAACTCCAAACTCCTATGTCCTACCATTTAAGAGACAAATGTATGATCAAGATTTAAACATGAACTAAACAAACTTATTGCAAAATTTGGAGTAAAATTCTCTTGGCTTTTGTAACAGGGTTCTGATCAGAATTACTGTAAGAGCGCTTTATAAGAATCAATTATTATGTAGCTCATTCAATCTGTTTATTACAGTATGTGTTCCATCCATGCAAATTCTGGAAACTTATTCTGTCTCCTAAGAGTTGCCAAAAGAGAGTTTATCTTTCCAAGGACCAACATAATTTGCAATTAAAGAGAAAAGTAATTGAAATAATTCTTGCCTTAACCCAACATGGATAAACACTGATTGACAGTGCTTTACGGAGAAGCTGTGAAAAAAATTCACAGGCATTCTCGGGTAGGAATCGAACCCACGATCTCCCGATGACTAGACAGGTGTCTTACCACTAGCCCACCGAGAGCCGATGGTAGTGGCGATCTCGATTCGGGTTTTGGCAGCAGGTACTGCGTAAATATCAATTGAATGATTTTTGTGTTGAATATCTGTGAATCAATCAGTGTTCATCCATATTGGGATAAGGCAAGAATTATTTCAATTATTTATCTACCCAACACAAAAAAATCATTAAATTGATAAAGAGAAAAGATTATTAACTTACAGCAAATCTTCCAGCCAGCTTCTCAAAGCTCCTCCTGAAAGATTCATGCTCCACCCAGGACACCTCCAGATACTTATACCGCGTGCTTCCCAGAAGCGCTGAAAGACAGTCAAAGGTTTCAGCAGGGCTCATGTAATGTAGGAGCATCCCCGCCAGAGGGGCTAGGAGCGGACAGTAGAGGATGTCTGGACGGGTGTCAGCTACGACGCAGAGGAGGCGGTTTAGGCGGGCTTGACCCTCCGACTTGAGGGCGTAGCACGCGACGGGGTGGTCAGGGTCCACGAAGCTGGGTAAGGTGATGGATGAAGGATCTGACAGAATAAAGGATATTCAATTGAATTAATGTAAAAACAAAAAATTAATTTGAGAGAGTTTACTGAAAATATTCCAGTGCCTATTAAAAGCTTAACACACAGGTAAATAATGGGAAAGCACCATGCTTTGAATATCTGTCTTAACTTTCGATCAGAATGGAAATTGTCCAATATATACAGTTACGAAATAAAAATATGATTGCAGAAAATTGTAAAATTACCTTCAATTTTCAAACAGTTCCAGCATAAAGATTCAAAACACTATATGATCAATATTATCATTTACATCATTACATTAATGATGTAGAGTGAATGATGTTGGCTGAATAAATTGCAAAATAACACTAAAAGCTGAAGCTCTTCTTGGCTGAAATGAAAAGTAAAATGTGTGGGTTACTTTCTGTTAGTTTAAATTTTAGCTGTATTTTCAATGATTTGAATAATCTGTTTGCGTATCTTTCATCTTATTCCATTTGTTAGGCAAAATCTTTTCAAACTTTGAGCCAGACCTTTCCAAAACTAAAGTTCAGTAGAAAACATAAAAGGTCCTCTTGTCATTCAAAGAAAATTTACAAGTTTACCAAAATTCAGCATAAACCCCTGGGTGTAGTAAACAAAGGGATATTTACTTCCCAGGAATATGAAATCATAAACTGGTCCAACAAGTTCATGAACTACAAATCTTTCAACTCAAATTACACCAAAGAAGGTAAATAGATTGCATGAAAAATGGACAAACAAGTTTGTTTGTCTTGTCTGTAATAGTCATTGATGATTGAGATAAAGAGTGCTTCAGTGAGGAAGGACCTTATCGTTTCATGGCTTTTTCCCATTACCAGGAACATAATGATATTTACATATACAAGGGAAGGGGCAAAGGCGGGAAGGGGGGTTGATAAACCTTTTTTTAACCTCAATGGAGTTCTGCAACCAGCAGTCATGATCAAGGTAAGAAACTTTGGAAAGGCCTTGTCATCATTTCATAACTATTTCCAATTTCTGGCAGGAACATAATGATCCTAATGACATTGACATATTTGAGGGAAGGGGCAGAGGTCGAAGGGGGTGCGTTTACCTCACTTAGCACTGGAGGCCTGCAACTAGTGATGATTTGGATTAAAAACCTTTCAGTGAGGAAGTAACTTGTTCTTATTTCCAAACTATTTCCTAATACCAGGGTCATCATGATATTAATGACAATGCCATGCAGTGCATATGAGACTCATTTGGTTTACTTGAGATCACTATCAAGTTATAATAACTAAATAATAACTATAAAGTTCAGAAGAATAGAAAGACAGTGGGATCGCTGTTTGAGTTGAAGCCATTGGCTTTATTTTCTTTTGTAAGAAATTATAAAAAGCCTCAAACTTCAGACTAGTTCAATCTAAACCTAGAGGTGAGAGGAAATTGTACATTGGTCCAACCAAGTAGGTATCTCTCTCTGTGACCTCCCTTCACAACTGGGGCAAATGTAGTCTTAGTTCTAAAACCATTTCATTTACATGAACATTGTACATATGGATGGTTCAAAGGTAAATGTATGAAGAATATCTGTTTTGGTCATTAAACAGTCCATAAAAAATTAGAACTAGCATATTTCTGAAGAGAGATTTCTAAACTATGTTATATACTGCATATAAAGCCAATATTTTATCGTACAGATATTTTCGCGATTTCTGACCAGTTTTCACGCTTTTGACAGTGTTTGTACACAAATGAATGTGCATCATATAGAATGAAAATTTTCACGAGGCCATAACCGCGAAATCGGCGAAAATAAAATCACCGCAAAAATTTCAGCTTGTACAGTATTTTATAGATTCTAAGTAAATTATCCATAGCATACTGTCTCGGAACGATATTAAAAGCACCTCCAACCCCTCCTGTGATGCTTTAATTCTAAAGGTTATGTTGATTACATTGCCAAAGCCAGCAACTTAGGCACTGCAAACAACAGAAAGCAAGCTCTGGCTATTGTGTGTACTACCAGAGCTTATACACAAAGGAACACTTCCCATAGAAGCGTGTAGTTGTAGCAGAAATGAAAACTAAACCACTTATATGTTACAAAGTATTTCCAAATTTTTCTCATGTGGAATTTCCCAATAATAAATGATAATAAGAATAAGTCTCTATTTATATAGCGCTTAATAACATTTTCTCAAAGCGCTTTACAAAGTTTTATACCCTCCCTCACCCACCATCACCATCTTTTTGGATTAGAAAAATTAAAACACATCAATGGTTGGAAGCCACTTACCTACAGACTCCACACCCTTGCCGAAGAGCCCTTCTTCAACTTCAGAGTAGACATGAGACACTGATGCCCCAGCACTGTTCTTCAGGCAAAGCTGTTTCCACATCTCCTTTCGAACCTGTTAGAAAGAAGATATTATCATAAAATTGAGAGAGATATAGAGAGGAACATTCTCATTTATTCCAGGCCCAAAACATTAAGTACATTCATAAGAGCTTTGTTTTTGAGAAAGAGCTTTGGTCAAAAATTTTCTGAAGTTGAGCCTTTTTTCTTCTTTATTAAAGACATGAGACAATGATGCCCCATTACTGTTCTTCAGGCATAGCTGTTTGCACATCTCCTTTCGAACCTGAAAGAAAAATAATATTATAATAAAATGAAGAAAGATATAGGAACATTCTCACTGAGTTCAGGCTTAAAACATTGAGCATGTTTTTACAGGATATTGGCATTGTTTCGAGAGCATTCCTAAAAAATACCAATATTGACCCTTTTTCTACTTCATTAACGACATAACTGTTTCCACATCTCCTTTCGAACCTCAGAGAAAGGAACATTTCCATTAACTTTATAAAAAAAAGATTCTTTATGTATAAAAAATTATGTTCATACAGGATTTGGCATAATTGTTTAAAAAAATACTGAAGTTGAATACTTCTCATACTTGTCTTGTATTGTCTTGTATTGTCAATTCTTCTATCGTCGTCTATCTCTACTGGTCTTCCTTTCTTCATCTCCTTTTATATTTATATACTTTATATTTCAAAATTGTTATATATATATTTATTATATTATTCCTCCAAGATCTATCTACTCACATCATGCTCCTCCTCAACAGCCCATCGCTCCTTGCGAATCACCTTCTTCAGCCTCTTCAGATCCGATGGGATGTCTTCAGGCGAGTGCTGCGGAGACTTCGTACCCTGATCCGTCCTAACCGTCTGCACCAAGTCTGCATCAACCCACAGCATAAGGGACCTTCGCTTGCTTTCGTCCACACCGCCTTGACCTTTGACCCTCTTCTGGACGATAGAGGGCAGCGCAGATGCCTTGTCGTCGGATTCGGCGGTTGCTTTGGATGCAGCTGGAGCTTTGTCTTCAACATCCTTGATCTGCACCGTTACTGAGACGGTTGGGACGTCAATTCTGGCAACAGGCTCCATCACTTTGTCCTCCGTTGTGGCATGATTAGTATTTACTAAAATATGTTCCAAAGGGGAAAAAAAGGAGAGCATATTAGTTAGAATCATGTCATGGCGATCATGGTACATTTTCCACAAACTTGGTCATTATTATATTCACATCATTAAAAAGTGTAAGAATGAAACTGTTACCTATTAAAAAGAAGATGCCATTAGTACATTTTCCACAATTTCAACAAACTTGATCAATATTATACCACATCATTACAATGTCATGAACAAAAAACTTTTACCTGAAAGAAAATGTGACCAATTTAAGTTCTTTCCATACATAAAAATAAGGCATCCATCATGTGATATGCATTTAATACCCTAGACAAGATGCCCTAAATTTTGTTAGGGTATCCCCTGCATTGCCTGACCCTCTGAAAATGACCCAACCCTGAATTTCTTCATTCCCGTTGAAGAAAGATAGTCATGGGTTGGACTTCCCTTTTTAAAGGATGAATACATGGAAAAATCCCAATACACTGTAGGAATCATGTATAATTGGCATTCCACATCAGGAGCATGCCTTCTTCATACACAACATGTCTCAAGCACTCCCCCCCCCCATGCGCACCTTACGATAAGCTTATGATCCGATTTCTGAAGGAAGTGTTAAGGCCCGGGCACACCAAACATGGCACGGCATCACAGCACGGTTTTTACGCGATGTCTCCCTTGTGATTAGCCAATTGTTGAATATCCTCTGCACGGAGGAGCGCGCTGGCCAATGACAACCAAGAGAACGCGTAAATACTGTGCCGTGTTTGGTGTGCCCGGGCCGTAATTGTGAATCTCAAAGGCATTCGAAGCTCAAAAATTTTGAAGTTCTGAATACGCATATTAACAGTAAAATCATCAAGTGTGGCATCTCTGCAACTACATGGTCATTTGAAACTACTTTATTGCTTACATAATAAAAGTAATCCATTCAACCACACATGAGACCAAAGAGTTGTCATTCAGGCAATCATTTTCTGGATTAACACATTGGCCCGTATTCCGATAGAGAGGTTTAAGTTAACCCTGGTCTAAATCTGTGGTTTAAGTATGGGTAGCCAAAAGTGTCAAAACTTTATTTACAACCAATAATTCTTATGTTAACTGCTTTCTTTTCACATGCTCTAATAATGTACAAAACTATTGAAGTTTTTATTCCGAGACAGTTTTAAATACTCTGAGTGCCAAATGTGCTGGTAAATTAAACATCGACTGTTACAGATTCAAGCCTCTTTTGGCTCTCCATACTTAAACCACATATTTAGACCAGGGTTAACTTAAACCTCGCTATCAGAATACGGGCCATTGACTATAGGAACTGGGTAGTCCCTGCCCAAAGTCTACAGAAACTGCAGGATTCATAATGGTTTAAAATGCATCCACTCGATGTCTCATAATGAATACAGTTATGTGTAATTTTTTTGTCACAATCAATGCTCTTAACTAACTACATGTACCCCAGAATTTAAGCATGTTTCACTATTTAGTGTAGCAGTTTCAGTATAATAATTGCCAAATTGACTAGGTGTACATACAATACACTGTACTCTCTTTTGTGACTTTACTATTTACATGATTAAATTTCTGATTGTATCTCTTGAACATCACCAAAATAGTTAAAGCTTTACATATCAACACATCCATACATTAATTCCTACTTATCTCATACAGAAAGTTGTCTTCCTAATAAAGCAAATTACCAGTAAAGAGAGGAAAACTTACAAATTTGGAAGAAAACTGTAGTTGATTCCTGTGTATTACTGCTATGCACAAACATAAGCTACATGTAGGATGTTACCTTGTGTTAAAATTGTAATTTGACCTCATAATTTAAAGCCCAAGTACAGTTTTGGTAAAAGCGAATATTTTCATCACCAGAGTTTGTCTTCAAATCTGTATGAAATGAAATATAGCATCATAAACATATTGCACAAAAGATCGTGCGAACAATGAACAAGTTTTGGAAAAGAGTTGATAAGCGCTATATAAAAGCCGTTCATTATCATTATCATTACTCATATTAACAGTGCAAATGTGCAAATTTTTATAGCGTGGTGCTTCACCACACTATTTAAATATTTTCCTTCTTGATAAAGGACAACTTCCCATGCTCAGAATTGGATGAAAATTTAAGAATTTAATTGTTGTGTCAATCTCTACATCACTCTATTGTCAAATCTTGGAAATAACTCTGTATATGCTCGATAACGAGCAAAATAATACTATAATCAAGAGAGGGCGCTAAATTTGATTTAACGGTCAAATTCAAATTTTCAAAAGAATCCGTTCGTAAAAAAAAATATGCTATGGTCTAAAAATGTGTATAAGAATTACATGTCATGATAAACACCCCGAAAATTCACATTTCTTCATCCTTACCAAAACTGTACTTGGGCTTTAATGCATACAAACCTTTACACTGTTATTTTATAAACCATGTTATAACCATTAAAGTTAGTCTCGCTTTTCAGGAATTTATCAAAACTCTAGGTGGTGAAACTGCAATATGCGGGTTTATGTAAACTTTAGACGGATGATATTATGTGTTCTTTGTCAACAAAGATTGTTGTTGATGATCGGAGAGCTTAAAAAGGCTTGCCTGACATAGCAACAAGTAATGTTTGTAACTAGATCCAAAGTATTACAATTTAATTGTAACTAATCACTTGAAGGAATACTATGTTACTGTGATCATAGGCAAGAAACTTGCATAAATTTCAACGATTAGTAAACCAGCCTATTGACATATTTTTGGTTTAACTGGATGACATTTCACACTTTTTATACATCCCATTTGATCATTAAAAATCACATTTTGCTAGAAATCTTTTTAATTGAGGGTTGTGATGAAAGGCACAAATGAAATCAAGTGAATAAAATTTACCAGCTTCCCTGGCATGCCAATAACCTTAACATGCAGAGTGCACGAAATCATTATTGATTTACGACGACTGCCTTCGGCTGATCAATTAAACTTACGTGCTTCAAAAATAATCAGACATCAGCCCTTAGATAACCCATCATCTACTGCTTTAAAGGGTACATGAGGCTCAAAAAGTAATTTTCTAGTTGGTAGTATATTAGAAAAAATCAATCCCCATAAACATTCCATGAGAATAAAAAGGTGTTTGGTTTTCAAAATATTCAATTTCTAAATCTGAATAATACTCATGATATCAAAAGTTAACTTGTACAAAGACTAGTTCATAAAGGGAAACATTGGGACAGACACACAAAGAATGCTAACTCATTCTACAAGGCTCACATGGAGCTTGAATCGGACATACGGAACCTAAGTCGATCGCGAACGAGCCATTTATTTGCTTCTAACTCAACTAGCAACCCACATCATATTCGGATAAAGTTATTTTCGTTTAATTTTGTGCAAGTAAAGCCCTGGGCCCCGTAACATAAAGGTTTGCGAATAATCGCTATCTGATTTTGCGATTGATTGCAAACTTTAGTACATGATTTCCCATAGACTTGTGATTGATATCAATCGCTATCAGATTAGCAATCAAT
>BQKZ01000705.1:35220-56037 GCA_036244855.1 Temnopleurus reevesii
AGTTCTCCATGTATGACATCACAGATTATGCTAATTAGCTATATGCATGCCATTTCAAGGATGCCCAGCACAGGTGGAAATGATGACTTTGAAAATTCATAACTTTTGAACAGATTATCCAATTTAGCTCAAATTTTCACAGTTTGTTCATCTAATTTTTCTTCATTTACTGACAGTACATTATTGTCTGGGTGTAATTCCCCTTTAAAATAGATATCAAGAAGATGAATCAAATACAGAGGGAGATGGAAAGCAAAAAGGAATTGAGAAAAGTTTGAAGAGCTAACAAAGAACATGATGAAATTGTGGGTGATTAACATCTCTTATTGACCAAACGAAAAACAATAACCCATTTTATATTGTATCTTTGGAAGATGTGAACCAACCGAATTACTAATTTCAATAATTGGCCATGTGGATATCAAAGAGGTAACATGTATCTGAGAAACTGGTTGTGTGATCAAATGGATGGGGTTGGTGTGTGAGTGGTTGAGTAGGTGTTTGGTTGGGTGGGTATTTGGTTAGGATGATGTATGGGAGGGTGGTTGTGTGGAAGGCTGGTTGTGTGGATGTGTGGTTGTGTGGGTGAGTGATTGAGTAGGTGAGTGGGTGTGTTGGTGAATGGTTGTGTGGGTGAGTGATTGAGTGGGTGAGTGGGTGTGTTGGTGAATGGTTGTGTGGGTGAGTGGTTGTGTAGGTGAGTGGATGGGTGGGTGAGAAGTTGTGTGGGTGAGTGGTTGGGTGGGTGGGTGGTTGTGAGGGTGAGTGGTTGTGTGGGTGAGCGGTTGGGTTGGTGAGAAGTTGTGAGGGTGAGTGGTTGTGTGGGTGAGTGATTGAGTGGGTGAGTGGGTGTGTTGGTGAATGGTTGTGTGGGTGAGTGGTTGTGTAGGTGAGTGGATGGGTGGGTGAGAAGTTGTGTGGGTGAGTGGTTGGGTGGGTGAGTGGTTGGGTGGGTGAGTGGTTGTGAGGGTGAGTGGTTGTGTGGGTGAGCGGTTGGGTGGATAAGTGGTTGTGTGGGTGAGTGGTTGTGTGGTTGGGTGTGTGGTTGGGTGGATGATTGGTTTGTTGGACGATTGGTAGTGTAGGTGGGTGACTGGATGGGTGAGTGGTTGTGTGGATGAGAGTTTGGGTGGATGAGTGATTGCATGGCTGAGAGGTTATGTGGGTGGGTGGGTGAGTGGTGGGTAAGAGGTTGTGTGTATGGTTGTGTGGGTGTGTGGTCGTGTGTGTGAGTGGTTATGTGGGTGAGTGGTTGGGTGGAAAAGTGATTGTGTGGGAGAATGGTTGGGTGTGTGGTTGAATGCATTAGTTGTTGGATAATTCAATGATTGAGTGGGTGTAACGTTGAGTATCTGAGTGGGTGGTGAGTGATTGTGCATGTAGGATTGATTGACTGTGTGATTGGTTTGGTGCTCAGAAAGTTAAGATGTTACATGTGGGTGGGTGAGTGGTTGGGATGGATGCACCCTTCTTCAACCCATTAAACCAGTTCAAGCTATTAACCCTTTTTTATGTTGGGAATGTGCATGAAAGCAAAATAAACAGAACATGGTTGATTCAAACTGCAGTACCAATTTTAGTAATTTCCTGAAGGTCAACAGGAGATTGTTGAGGGATTACAATTCCATAATTTCAAGTTCAGGGACACACAGTGCACTAGACCACTTTCCTAATGTATTCAAATTTATTTATGTTTGCCCCTAGACAACCTAGATGTATTCAACTGTCAAGAAATAATGAGAGTACATTAACGTTACTTATGGGGTGTTGCTCAGAATCAACTGCAAATCAACTGCAACTTTGCAAATTGTAACGCGCATTTTCATTCACGCGCGGTATGCGCATTTAACAAGACGCGCATGAAATAATGATTTTGATTGGCACGTTACGATCAACTGCAACTTGCGATCAATTGCAACTTTTGAGCAACACCCCCTAGGTTGAACAAACTACCTCAAGCTAATTTGTACATGAGCCACAATCGCCGAGTTGATTCATGGGACAAGCTCCAGAGATCATTGGTTTGGGGACAAATAATGAGATTATTCAAGTATGAGTTCATCGATTTCCAGTGCCGACCTAACATATCGCTTGTGTCTCTGGCCATGTTTTTGCATCAATGTTATGCAAGGCAAAAAGAGGAGAGGATTTGTTTCCCTGCTGGTATGGCTCAATTGTTCATTGCTAGCGAAATTGCAAAGAAGTTTCATAAGTAAGGGCAGTGGGGACCAGTCGAATGAAGAGAAAAAATATTGCGATAATTCGAGAAAAGTGCTGATCAGGCTCAAAATTCAACATGCATGTAAATGAAATCATGATATTCCAGCACCAACTTCTGGGTCTGATAGGTGAGTGGGTTATTGGGTGGTTAGAAGGGGATTTCCCAGGTAAGTGGATCCTAAGTGTGACAGAGTTAAACGGACCTACCAATGGGTGTGTGGATGGGTGTAAGAGGTCGGCCTGAATCAAATCAATACTTCTTAGTATTTACTTCTGGTGTTTTACTTAGGATATCCACATCGACCGAAACATCAACAATACAAAATTTACGCAGTCTGTAGTTTCAATTAGGTAACCTCGTAAACGTCAACAGGACATGCCATTGATCCAGATTTTGTCAAGTTCAGGGGTATTGCTATATTTCGGGAAGAAGAGACCTGGCAAATTGGCAACTATTGAGCAAACAAGTACACCTGAGCACGTGAGGTCACAGCTACTATCTGGTAAAAACTGGGCATGCACGTGATCTAGAGTGCCAAAGACCTATTTCATTTTATAGCTGACACAAGGGCTTCATAATATCCATTTGAAATGTGGTCGATAGAAAATGTGTTTATGTAATTCATTGTTTTATCAAGTTCTGGATGTCATTCAGGAATGTCGCCAATTATAGCAAATGTATACTTCAGCATTTTAGCTTTAGTAATTGCAGAAAATGTCTGATCAAATTTTCACCTAAATTGTTCAATATTCAATTTTTGGTACCCATTCAGGAGTTAGAAGGAAAAAAACAGCTGTTTCATGATCAATGTACAGAGCTCAAGTCCGACTTAAGCTTTAGGAGAGGATTTTTTAATGCATGCACATTCTTTCTGTGCACATTGCCACTGATTTTACTCTGTAATAACATTCCATTTTTTAATTCAATATCTAAAAAAAATTAAAAACACCTTTATATATCAAGGTTTGCTTCTAGGAGACCTGGTTTTGTGTACACTTCTAGCTAGCAAATCATTATTAATGGCCTCAGGTACCCTTTGGTATATTCATGTGCTCCAATCTCTCACATCATTTTGAATTGATGACTCACCTGAACATTCTGAATACATCACTAGGTATTATCATTTGTTTTACATATTTCAAATGGTAAACTGAACATTTGGCCCCTTATCATGGCACTATTTTTGTCAAGAATATTGACAGAGATAAATTGGGTGGGGACATCGAGACAGGTGGTATAAATCCCAGCAGTATAAGAGTACAAACTTATGAACTTTGTAGCCTCTTTAGATGAAGCTTGAAACAAACCCACACAAATATATTCTTTATTGATAAACATGAATTCTACGGTACACATACACAAAGAACTGCATTGAATAATATACCGGATGCAGTAATGTGTTCAGGGAAAAATATATCAGACCTGGGGCCTGTAACATAAAAGAGATACGATTAATCAAAACATAATTGTGTCTTTATGACACATGTTTTGCCATAGACTTATGATTAATATTCATTGTAAATTTAATTGCATCTTATGTTACAGGCCCCTGTACAGTTAACTTTGGGAAATAAATTGAAAATTAGAATGAAAAAATTTTTGTAGCTACACGAAAAACACCTCCTCTTAAGTTGGTTGTTGAAGCCAACACATGAATCATACCAACTTCACTGTGAAAAAAAATTGTGTACACGTGAAACAAATGATAATAATAAACAGTTATATAGCTACCTGTAATGAAAAAGCCATCATCATAAAATAAAATTCATTATAAGCATAACCTCACTTGTCATATGAAAACTAATATGAAATATCGAAGCTTACAAGGAATCTTGAAAATGGTTTATGCGTCATTACACCTTGCAACCTGCAACCATGAATTTCTAACAATGCAAATGCAAATCAGTACCAAATTTTGAACCACAACCAATTTCATGCATGATTTCTCAAAAGGGGCACACTACTTGGAAAATGTTAGTTGATACAGTGTCTACATTTGCATAAAATAAGAATATATATTTATATACATGTATACAGCTTTCACACTGACATAGCAAATTGCTAAGCTTGGTTTATAAGTCTGCAATACCTGGGTCTTGGCAGTTCTGTAACATACTTTGTACACTACTGCACAAAGGAATATATGTTCTTGCCTTCTTGAACCATTCCATGACATTAATGGACCATGCTCAAGACATAGATCACAAAGCTGGGTTATATCATAAAGCTGTAACTATGACCCTACATATGACTGAAGAACCCCTTCTTTCAGGTTTGATTTATTTTGAGAGGTTATCATTGAGTGGAAAAAAAGGTCACCAGCCTTTTGGAGAGTCGTGTATACCTCTACAAGCATGTTCATGAAACACAACAAAGGTGTGATAAATTGTTTAAGCCCTGGTCATATAGGACCCCGGAAGTAACACGATTCACCCCTACTCTTTGTTCTGAGGCAGTTAACTGTGAATTAACAAAGAGTCGGGGTGAATCGTGTTGCTTCCGGGGTCCTATGTGACCGGGGCTTTAAGCCATATACACCTCGATCGATATTTAATACGGCTTTGGTTTCGACTACAACCTGTGATACAATATGGATTTTAAGATGAAAGATGTGGGAACAATCAAATGTTTTTACCATTTCTGTCAATCACGTTGAATCCCTGAATCCCTGAAACCTCCATCATTGAACCACTTTCTCCTCATCATAATCATCCCAAACTGCATCACCTCTGCTACACAAACATCACCTTCAACATAACCAAGACCCTAAGATCATTTTTTAGGATTTTGCTTCGAACACATTCTTTTTTTTTTTGCCATGGCCAACAACTGTAAAAGATGTAGGCCTTTCTCTGAAATATGTTTACTAAATGGAAGAGGCACTATCACACTTAATTTACTTTTAAACATATCGTATGGTTTTTGTGCAAATTTTTTTAGGGGGGTAATATAGTATTCACTGATTTGTTGGTAAAACACATGTTGCAAAGATGATATCACCAACTTAATACTTGTGTGTTTATGGTGGGGTATACATTGTACATGTACAGAGACTAAATGATGTTGAGTGTATGCTAACCAACTACAGTAATTGCAGTGACTGATAGATTTATAAGATTTTAAGCACACTTTGATGAAAAACGTGTGACACGGAAGTAACGCGTGCTTTCATTACCACTGAGTACACTGTATATGGACGTTTCCACTTTAACTCCCTGATGGAATCCTCCCTTTAGTTAGAATGGTTGAGGTTTTAATAAGACCTAGGGGATGTTGTTCAGAAGTTACAATTAATCGCAAGTTGCAGTTGATCGGAACGTGCCAATCAAAATCATTGTTTCATGCGCTTCTTGTTAAATGCGCATACCGTGCGCGAATGAAAATGTGCATTGCAAGTTGCAAAGTTGCAGTTGATTTGCAGTTAATTTTTAAAAACACCCCCATAGTCTTTCAATTTGCTTTCCATTCACAGTTTGCTGTACTCTTATTATGGTGTAAAGAATAGTATGGGTCTTATATATGATCCTTGTGGTATAACAAGATTGAAATTATAATTTTACATTAGAATGTTCTGGTTATTGGTTAAATTCATGCTACATAGAATGGAATGAAGGTTCCTGAAAATAATTTTGTTTGTGTGTGAGTATCAAAGTCAGATTAGTCTACAAAATGTTAAAAGCAGAACCGTTTAAAACTACAAGTAGGCCTCATATACTTTACAAAAAGTTCCAGACAATTTTAGGGCAAGTCTACTGGATAATATATTTCCAATGTGGGGAAGCGATATCTGTCCAATCACATGTGCAATACTCTAGATTTTAAATTTTTTCATAATTATGGAACCATTTCTGTCTGACATCCTCAATTTATTATGAGAATGTTAAGCATTTGAAGAGCAGCACAGGTGCTTTTAAAAATGAGTCATTCAATCTGGTTGGTGCAATTTTAGTGAATAACAAAGTCATGTCTTTTCAAACCATGTGACTATGCTCCAACTGTGACACGAGTAGAATTTAAAAAGTGGTTTCAACTTATATGTATAGTATTGTTTCTATTCTTGTCACTGTACAAAAAAAATATGATTTCCATTTAATACATGGAGGTAGATTCATTGAATGTTGCTCCAACTTCAAAGATTTCAGATTCAGATTCTGTATTACTATTAGAGCAAAAAAAGAATTGTCCACAAAGAACTCAAAACTTATGCACTTCTGAGGCATAAGTATTCATACTAGTATAAAAACTAAAATGTTGATCACTGCACTAGATGAATATTTCATGAAAACAAAACTTGCACACACCCCATGATAGGATCCAAAATACCAATGGTGCATTTTCATAAAGATTTTGTAAAGTCTCATCTACTGTGCATTTCTAAATCCAAAAATACTGCATGCTTTACAAAGAACAAGCAAGAAACCATCCCTTGAACTTGAGCTACAGGATAATGAAAATTCCATTTTGCTGCTAAATTATAGGCACAGCCAAATTGCCATTCATTAGCCTGCAACCTTTCCTTTATAGTGCATGTACATGTTTGTTGTAAAAAAAAATACATTGCACTTGAAAGGCATAATGATAAAAAAATATATATATATTTATGCGAGGTAAACAAGCTCAGAAGCAAACTACAAATCCTATTGCAAAATAAAGATTCCTGAAGCAAAATAAAGATTCCTGAAGCAAAATAAAGATTCCTGAAGCAAAATAAGCAAATTGCAAAATAATATTGGTAGCCAAAAAGTGTCAAAATTTGACAGATTGCGTGACGGGGCAATTTTTTTAAACACTTCCAGTAAAATTGGTGAAGGTACACTCTAATTATTCCTGTACTTTCCAAAGGGGTTTTCACTTTGTATACATTTTTCTACAACTACATGTAACAAAATGCGTAGCTTTTCATCAACTCCTATTGAATCCTTTTTATCTGTAATATTCCCTGAACTGTATCAGTATATATACATTATGTGTATGTATTTGTGTACATATATTTCAGTATATATTTCAGTATATATTTCAGTATATATCTCAGTATATATTTCTGTATATATTTCATTATATATTTCAGTATATATTTCAGTATAATATATTACACTACATGAATGTCAGTATCATTACATTGAATGCAAACATGCTGATTATATCTAATGTACAGACCTGCAAGGGTACAAAGAGCATGAAAACTTTGATCATAGTTGTTGAGGTATGTCATTGATGCCAAGACACTATGCTATACTACTTGTATGATAATATTTCAGTGTGTGTATATTCGCATGCACATGCATCGATGGATGGTTATATCAATTCAAGAAGGTTACCATTGCCATCATTTTGTTGCTTTCCCGCACCCTCTACTTTTGTACCACCATCTCCATCATCATCTTTCCTCTTTCCCTCACCATCAGCATCTTTTACTTTTGCCTCAACATTCTTAGATTCTTTCTTTATGTCTTTCCAGATATCTTCATGTTGGATCATGACAAAGTCATCACTGCTCACAGAAACGGAATCTTTACTAGCTCTGGGGGCTGATACTAAATCTTTACTAGCAAGTGCTGGGTCAGCACTGGGGGGAGATGCTGAATCTTTACTAGATCTGGAGGCAGATACTGATTCTATACTAGCAAGTGCTGGATCAGCACTGGGGGGAGATGCTGAATCTTTCTCATCAAATGATGCATCAGGGGAACTTGTGGGTTTTGTCGGTTCTGTTTTTGTTTCTTGTTTATCAACGATGCGTGATTGAGCATTTCTGATGACACTATCGACTATTTGTTCAGCTGCAATTTCAAGATTTTTCATTTCAGTTGGTTGCGGCGAGGTCTCTGAGGGGAGCCCTGCTGAATTACTGGCTCCTTCTGAAGGTGCTTGTGTGGTTGGTTCTGATTCTGCCTCATGGATTGTTTCATCAGATTCCTCCACTGGCTGTTTGCGGTGCGCATACGTAAAGCCAAACAGCTCAACAGACCCTGATCTTTTCACGCGCAGCCAAGGAGATTTAATTTGCCGACGAACCCTTGTAGCATCGGCATCCTCGCCCTCTTTCAGTTCAGGGTACTTGAACCCAAACATTTCAACAGACCCCGAGCGTGTCGTACGCGCTTGAGGGATAGAAAACCAGCGGACTTGACTACCCCTTTGACTATCAGCATCAGACATGTTGCCATCTTCGGAACCTTCTTCTTCTTTCTTTTGAGGGAACTGGAAACCAAACATTTCAACCGAGCCTGACCTAGTCGTGCGAGCTTGAGGAATTGAGAATCGCCGCCCTTCACTTCCTCGCCGATTTGAGCTTCCTTCTTCTTCTTCTTCAGACTTCTCTGGGTATTTAAAGCCAAACATCTCAACAGAGCCAGACCTTGTTGTACGTGCTTGAGGGATGGAGAATCGTCGCCCTTCACTTCCCCTCCTTCCATCGGTCTCCTCACCCTTCTTAGGAGGATAACAGAAACCAAACATTTCAACTGAACCAGACCTCTTCACCCGCATCCTAGGAACCATGAATCTTTGTGGGGCATTCGCTCGATTCTCACTATCCTCTTCATCCATGTACATAGCCCCAAACATATCCATAGACCCTGATCTTTTAGTACGGGCTCTTGCGGCTATGTTCTCTGTATCCTCTGGGCTGATTCCTTGAGGGTTTCCAGAAGGAGCAGCTTTACCAAGAGAGGATGGAGCTTTACGAGGAGAAGATGAGTCCGAATCTACCTCCTCAATGTTGTGCAAAGAGTTGGTAGAGCTACCTAAATTCTTATTGATTAGTTGCAGAGGAAGTCGCCCGGACTCATCTTCTTTTTGGCCATCTTTGTCCAGATTTTCACAGCCAATCACCTCAGCACTTTTCCCAGATTTGCGGGCTGGGTAGAAAGACCCAAACATTTCAACTGAACCGGACCTCTTGACTCGAGCAAATGGCATAGGCCTACCATCTGAACTATCGCTCTTTTGACTACTACAACTATCAGATCTGTCTCTGCTTCCTGATCTTCCTCCAGGATACTGGAAACCAAACATTTCAACAGAACCTGACCGTTTAACTCTTGCCCAAGGAGATTTGGTGTGACGCTTGACACCATCACCATCCGAGTTTTCTGGATACTTGAATCCGAACATTTCCATCGACCCAGACCTAGAGGTCCGAGCTTGAGGAATCGAGAATCTTCGCTGTTCACCACCACGCTAATACCTTGAACTTCCTTCTTCTTGATATTCTTCCTCCTCTTTATTTTCTGGATATTTAAATCCAAACATTTCGACTGAGCCGGACCTTGTTGTACGAGCTTGAGGAATTGAAAATCGCCTTTCGGAACTACCACGTACAAGCTTGGAATCATCTAATCCTTCCTCCTTTTTCTGTTCAGGATATTTAAATCCGAACATTTCAACTGATCCAGAACGAGTGGTGCGTGCTTGAGGAATAGAAAATCTTCTGACATAGCGACTTGGTTGAGAATCATCATCATAGAACTTGATTTTATCAAAGTTTGCCCTGACATCATCTGTATCAACATTCCCATCATCTGCAGCTTGTGCTGCTTTACTTTCCTGGATTCTTTGGGATGGGAAATACGAGCCAAACATTTGGATAGAGCCTGATCTTTTGACCCGAACACCAGGAAAGTACAATGGTTGCCTCTGAATTCCACTGCCTGCAACATCAGAACTTTCCCCAGTTTTCTTTTCTGGATACTGAAAGCCAAACATTTCAACAGAACCAGACCTCGTGGTTCTTGCATGAGGTATGGAGAATCGTCGGGAAGAACCGCTCTTTTGGCTCTCAGTATCTGAAATATTTCCATCATCCGGGTCTCTTTCTCTATTTTGAGGGTACCGGAAGCCAAACATTTCAATGGAGCCAGACCGAGTAGTGCGTGCTTGAGGGATGGAGAATCGTCGGGCAGGACCACTCTTTTGGCTATCCGTATCTGAAATGTTTCCTTCATCAGCATCGGCATCTTTCTTTTCTGGATATCGAAATCCGAACATTTCTAATGACCCAGACCTGGAAGTACGAGCTTGGGGGATTGAAAATCTTCGGGCTGGACCACTCCTTAGGCTGTCAGTATCAGAAATATCTCCATCATTTTCTCCTTCTTTCTTGTCAGGGTACTTGAAACCAAACATTTCTACTGAACCTGAACGGCTGGTGCGAGCTTGGGGGATTGAAAATCTTCGCTTCTGACCGCCCTTTCGTTCTCCACTTTCCGAAAGATATTCTGGTGCATCAGGGTATCTGAATCCAAACATTTCAACAGAACCTGATCTTTTGACTCGCGCCTGTGGCACAGTATATGTTTGGAGATTTCCAGTATCTCCTGTATTTGAGCCGGTTCCTGTCTTGCTTGAAGGATAAAATGAACCGAACATCTGAACTGACCCTGACCGTTTTACACGGGCAAAAGGAACGTACTGAAAACTGGCAGCTTCATCTGTCTCATCGATAGAACACATTGAGAAAGAAGCAGAATTCTTTCTTTCTGTGTCAACAGGTGGTGGGGAAAGGTCTTGGTCCGTGCCAAATTCCTTCGGAGGGGTTTGATCTTTGCCTTCAGCATTATCAGTCTCCTCCTCTGAACGTTTCTCAGCCTTCTTTGCTGGGTAGAATGAACCGAACATTTCGACAGATCCGGACCTTTTAACACGAGCGAACGGGACAGATCTCCCATCATCGCTCTTCAGGCTACTTCCACTGTCAGATCTGTCTCTGTATCCCGACTTCGCTCCTTGAAAACCAAACATCTCAACAGATCCAGATCTCTTCACTCTTGCCCATGGAGATCTAGGCTGCCTTCTAACATTCTGCCCATTTTCCTTCCCTTCAGGGAATTGAAAGCCAAACATTTCAACAGAACCTGACCTTGTTGTACGAGCTTGAGGTATTGACAATCGTCGCACTTCGCGACCTTGACGATACTTTGAACTATCATCCGTTTGATCTTCTTCCTCTTCCTTTTTCTCTGGGTATTTAAAGCCAAACATTTCAACAGAACCCGACCTTGAGGTACGTGCTTGCGGGATAGAGAATCGCCGCACGTTACCAATCTCATACTTCGATCTCTCGTCTTCTTCTTCCTCCTCCTTCTTCTCTGGGTATTTAAAACCAAACATTTCAACTGAGCCAGACCGTGTACTACGTGCATGCGGGATAGAGAATCGCCGCTCGCTCCTATCTCGTGATCCGTCAGCCTCCGAGATGTCTTCCGTACTTCCTTCGTATTTTTTCTCTGGGTAGACGAAACCAAACATTTCAACAGATCCGGAGCGTTTTACTCTCGCTCCTGGAACCATAACGGATCGGGGGTTTCCGCCCGTTTTCTTAGCTGGATAAAAGGAGCCAAACATTTCAACAGAGCCCGACCTCAGAGTGCGCCCTCTAGGAGGTTCTGCCAACATGGCCTCTTCTGTGTCATCAAAACCATGCTCATCACAATCATCTGACTTTGCTGGAACGGCTATTTCTACATCATGGATATCTGCGATGCGTGCTGCACCTGTGTCAATGTTTTGTGAGGATACTTGTTCTGTGTTGACTGTTTCAATATTTTTGTTCTTTTGTGGCTGCTCTTTAGGTTCACCTACAACCCTTTCTCCTTGATTAAGAGACTGCATTTGATTAATTGGTGGGTTTGAACTTGGGGCTGGGGAATAACCCGTAGCTGATTGCTCTGAAGGCAATTGTGCCTCGCTCTCTAAGGGTACTGATCGGTCAGGTGGGGTATTAGAGGGGTGCAGTGAGGGAGACTCCTGAGGATCAAGTGGTGCAATAGGAGATTCGGAGGTAGAAACAGAAGATTCTGCAACAGAGGATACGTGGGTAGGTTCTGCTACACAGGTGCATTGGACAAAAACACAAAAGGAAATAAAACACACACATTAATACTTCAGTCACCGCCTCCTGAAAACACCAAACCGTAAAATAAAGTATTTCATTATTATTTTTATTCGATCTGGTGTACATTGGCATATGACTGAAGTATAGGGGTAACAATAATACAATGGGGCATAGTGCATGTAAATCATTACCCTAAAAAATTCAGAAACCTATTTTATCCCTCAATTACACACTTTTTCAATACATACAAGATACATTTATCGCAAAATCCATTCACTTGGCAATGGCTGTCTGTATCATCCCTTGATTGCTTTATTCAAATAGAGGATACATGACACATTTGACAGACTTAATTGAAAAAAAGAATGACATCCTGAAGAACCAATGAGTGAAAACAAGGTTTCTGAAAATTTTAGAATGATCTCTATTCTAAAGAATAATAAAATATTTCTAATACTAATAAACATGGCAACATGCATCTACATGTATAACCTAAGTACATTTTTAATTTCCAAAGGTTACATACTTCCATTTAAACTTTACAATATAAAGATTGGTTTTGTAATATGAGCATGACTTTGCCTGGTATGTTGCAAAAGGCAATTAAATGCAAAATGAAAAACTGTAGTTTGCATGATCAGTCCATTTGCTATTAGTTTGTTTTTGATTTCGATGCATGCACATTCCTGCGAATGCTGCAGTATGAATTTAATGGAGGGTGGGGTATTTGCATTTACATGTAGGCATCTTCTATTGGTACTTTAATATAAATACTGTATTAGGAGATATTCATTTGCATTGATTATATTTAGAGGCATAATGTTAATTCTGATGAGGAATTTTTTGTTAATCTCTTTTTTATTCCCTTTTATTATAATAATTCTTCAGAATCTTGACAAGTCTTTTATACCCTCCTTATCATTTTGATAATTTCTACAGGCACCTTCACTTATCTACATTGTAATTTAGTACTATTTATAACTAGGTATCATGTCCTATAACTGAAAGAGTTTACATCTTGACTTGGTCCATTTTTTGGACTCTTTTTCAACATTATTTATAACAGTACGTGAATAGAATTATAAACCAAATTAAAGGGGTGTTGCTATGTACAAAGTTGTAATTCTGAAAATCAGTTGCAGACTGGAAGTGCATTTTCATTCACACACTGTCTGCACTTTTGACAAGACTTGCAAATGTGAAACAATAATTTTTTATTGAGGCTTGCCAATCAACTGCAATTGCAACTTTGTAGCAATGCCACCTTAGTGTCTGTTATGTCGGACAACAAAGGGAAGAATTTATGGCGAAGGGTACATTTTTGGATTGGGATTTTGAAGATGACGTAAGACAGTATGTAGAATGCAAACAAGATGGATTTTCATAAACGTACCTCTGTACAACTGCACATTGGTTTCCTAAAGCTTCGCATTGGATACATTTGATTTACAGAACTGATCTGGATGACAAGAGTATAAACCAGATGAAGGCCAATGAAGTTTCACTTTTTATTTTACTACTTTTTATTGTAATGACTCAGGCTTATGGGGTTTTAAATTCTCTCATGAATAGTGGTTTTGATATAAAAACAAACCCTGGGAAACTTACAGACATGGTTTATTCAGTTCACAGGGCTTTGATGGGATGGGCTCTCTCTTACTCCCAAGAACTGAAACTGATAACTGTCAATATGAATGATCATTTAGACATGAATTAATGAGCTTGACACCACTTGAAAAATAAGTCTTAATGCTGCTAGTGATGTAAGGAAAGTAAAATATTAAAGAAATTTGGCCTTGCAATAGACATTACGGACATCAAGGCCTTACACCACAAGACCTAGTACAGTAGACGAGGCCTTTATGACAATACAATGTACATGAAGATGATAATTCAAAATCTCCCATCTTTAAATTTTTGGAAAGGTCATTTTTCAAATGGAATTGTATCCAAATTCTGTATTTGAACTTCCTAGTGGTTAAAAGCTTTACAAATTTTTGTTTGCATTAAATTCAAATTTATGCAAAAAGAAGGAAGATTCAAATAAAAGCAGGGCTATCCTGGCATGGACCCTCTCTCTCTCACTCCCAAGAACTGAAACTGATAACTGTCATTATGAGGATTAATGAATGATCATTTAGACATGAATTATTGAGCTTGACAGCACTTGAAAATTAAGTCTTAATGCTGCTGGTGAAATATATGCAAGGAGAGTAAAATATTAAAGAAATTTGGCCTTGCAATAGATATCACTCACACCAAGGCCTTACTTACTTCAAATAAGACCTACGCAGACAAAGGCCTTTAAAATGAACCATAAATTTGACCATTAGAATTCTGTTGATGTTCTAAATATTTTTGAAAAATTCTAATTAATCTGCATTTTAACTACCTGGTTGTTAGAATCTTTCTATAAATCACTCCTTTTCAGATTATATCCCAAAAAGGAGATTACAGACACAATTCATTCGACGCAGAGCTTTGCAGGAATGAACTCTCGCTCTCAGCTCAGGCTGAAACTGATAACTGTAAAAATGAGGTTTAATGAATAATCATAGACATAATTGATCTTGAGAGCACTTGAATATATTTAAAGCTGCTGATGAAACAAGAAGAGCAAAATATAAGGTAAATGTGGTCTTAGTTACAGTCGACATCACTTACATCAAAGCCTTAGAGGTACACTGTACATATAAGTACTAAGAATAAAACCTAAACTATCAAGATGGCGATTAATGGATACATGTAATCATTCAGACATGAATTATTGAGCTTGTGAGCACTTGAATATCACGTTATTATGTTGCGATGAAACAAGGATGGCATAATGAGGAAAGTTTGGACTTCACCGCAGCACTTAAATAGACAAAGGCCTGCAACTACACTTGATGAGACAAAGGCCACAGATGACCATTGTTCATACACAGAATTATACTTAAATTCAACTACAGTACGGGAACACTAGAATAAGTGCAAAGACCTTCAACTCAGTCAGTAACTCCAAAATTAATCTTATTTTTAAGATACCCGGTACTCCCTAAATATGTATCTCGTTCATATTTTGATAGGTTTGGTAATTCTCTCATCTGTGTTTTCACGAAGTGATGGTAGACAAAGTGTGATATTGCATGACGACTAAGCAATACTGGCATAGAAAACAATTCAAAGGACATAACATAAATATCCAAATTCTATACAAGAGCACTTTCCAATGAATTGTAACTATCAGTGATAGTTTCGTGCAACATTGCCCATTGTGAAAACGAGAACAAATTATTCAAGTTGATGTAGCCTGTTTGCCATGCACCTTCATGGAGATGTAGCATGAGAGAGCATGGGATGAAGCAAGGAGTTGATGTTCAATAAAACAACCACGGCAAAGTGTATCTTCTGCTCTGGATAGATGATCTACAAGGTACACTGTAGATATACAGTACTGTAAAGATACCTGTACTTAACTACAATTATACTTGGCATCTTGACCCAGAAGGTCTGTAATTCCCATAGAATTTGTGCAGGGAATAACAGATTCCAGTAGTCACTTTGTCCATAAACTTCTTTTTAAAAATGAACGATATTGCAAGACTAATTTACTAGACAAAAATATCTGTCTTTAAGTTCAGTTACATTTAATACAATGAAACTACATTTTACAAGCCCAAAATTAGAACAGGATACGAAAAGGTTTCACATGCCATTAATAAGCAGGTTCTGGGAGTATGGTTTGAGGGCAATGTGAAAGTTCTGCATGTTCTGCATGTTCTGTAGCATACATGCCTGCTGCAGTACGGACGTAAGCAGCAAAATGTAGCGAGATGTGCAGAAGCAATGAGTTTACAAGCTTACATTGTGTTTTCAATATTTAGAGAAAACTGATTGATTTATGAAAAATATAATATACATACTTGTATAATATCACATTAGCACATCAATAGGCTACATTTATGTGCACTTATTTTTTTCTTTTCAATCAAGCCATCTCATATAATATTTTGCCAAAATGTTTTGCGTCAATCACTGCAAGTACAAGGGACAAAGGCTCTTAGACAAAGTAAACACCTTCATTCAAGTGTTCACAATGGCTAGATATACACACAAGAAATTTCTTTCCCTCTTCTTCTGCGAAAATATGTATAAAACAGGCGTTGCACAATAAATAAGGATGGTACTTTCTTTTGTGTGTATCTGGCTGATTGTGAATGCCCGAATTAAGTTGTTTACTTTGTCCATGTTGATATCCTGTATCTGGTCTGCTCACGGTGAGTTCGGGAGCATTATGCAATTTCAAGCAAATCAATTAAACATCAATTTAAGAATAATCTCTGTATTCAAATACTAGTACATGTACGCCCTATCACCTCAATTCATTATGATTCTTTGTCCAGTTGAGTCCTCTGTGATGTGAGTTATATGTGTTTCTTTGTTCAGGGGCATTAATAAGTTCCCAGAAGATCCAACTGGACAACAATACAGTGTATATGAATAGTAATGAATCTGGGTGAGCTGGTCAAACATTAGTACAAAGGCTTTATGGACTGTAAATTTTCATCATCAATAATAAATAGTTTACCTGGTTTCTCTATATTTCCATCTTTCCCTGCTCCTGAATCATCATTCTCTGCAGTTGTTGAAGGATCAGCATTCGTTTCCATGGCAACGTCGCCCGTCTTGGCATCACCCGTTTCGTCTGGAGGAGTCGGCATACTGGCTGTCTTTCCTCAGATCATACAAGCAAACTACAAAATTGATAATACAGGACTTAAAATGCATTTTGTGTTTGTGCAAAGATGATTTTTTTTTTCACTTGAATGATCTACACAAAACATGTACATGAACTGTATAAAAGAAAACAAAAGTAAAAGTTTTCAGCGCCAAGAGCACCAACAAGGGGGAACTGTCAACTTTATTAATATTAATAGTTTACATAAACTTGAATGGTGTAAATCAATTTTGGTATTGTAATTAATTTTTGCACAGAAAAAATATGCACATATCAGGGTGCAACAAGAATATTTTTCACCAGTTGCCCTGTCGGGCAACCAATTTTTTTAATCACTTGCCCGAACAAATGTTTCTCTCGCCCAAAATTGATGGCCAATGCTAATTTGCATGTATTGCAGAAAACTAGTTTAAATCTGTTACTTGCCCTATTGGGCAAGGGACGATGTTATTTACTTGCCCTCGACAGCTAAATTTTGTTGCCCCGGGCATGAAGGCAAGTGGGTTTGTAGCGCCCTGCATATACATGTACAGTTTTTAAAATATGAATTAAAATTCACAGTTTGCTTGAATAAAATGAACCCGGAAATAGCTTATTCATTGCAAAACAAAATCAACATCATAAGCATCACTCTTTTAATATTTGCCAGCACAATGCCTGTCAGTACAGAAATGCCACACGCCTATATCAGAGCATAGAGGTAAAAGAGCAGAGAGAAGCAGAGCACAATCAGCTGACAGTCCATTGGGGAACCGTTGGTTGTGCTGTTCAAACTATTCAAAATTTTAGGCGTTTTAACTACATTTTTAGAATACTACTCTGTATCTCCAATAAATAACTGTACTGCTTTAAACTCAAATTGGAAAACCTTGAAATAGACAGTCTAGTCTCCAAAGCACATCCAAAACTAAAAATTCATCTTGAGTTATGAAGCGGGGCAATTTGCTTTGATTGCTTTTGCTCAACATTCATTCAGGTAATATTGCTTAAAAATACATGAAAAGTTTGTTTCATCAAGGTATGACATCTTGTCACAACTAGTCAACAAATATAGTGTCACACATGTTACACAAAATCCATGATTCATCTTTGAAACAATGTCCTACCTTGATGACACATACAGTGTTAGGCAATTTGAAGTTATTAACCAACTTTTCAAGCAATGCTGAGAAAAAGTATGGTAATGCAGGCTCAAAATGAGAATATGTAACAGAACAGTTACCTTTTGGTCACATATGTAACAAGAATGGCCCAACAGAATTTATTCATGTATGATACATTTTTTAATCAAAGCATGCATTATATGAATAAGAATAAATTTGGTTTTGAGAGTTTTAAGTTTGCTTCATCTGTATTGTATAGTACATACAAACTACCATGTTGTACGGACATGTCCGTACAACATGGTGTGTATGACATAGCATGTTGTACGGACAAATTTAATACGTCAATTCCTCGTTCATTAATGAATCAAATCACCTCTAGTTTGTATTTTTAGGTTAGTTTTATGCCTAATTTAGAAAATATCTGGATTCATAATAAAAGATTAAAGGAAAAAAAAGTTTACATAACTTTTGTATGTTTTGCATGTTGTACGGACATTGGCACTTTCAATGTTCCGTAAAACGTAGATCACCTGAAAGTGCATCATCAGATTAAAAAAAAAACATTCTAGAATTTCTCATCCCATATTTGGACATCGTCTTGTAACATTTTGGAAATGGGATAAACATTTTTTTATGATTTTATGACATAAATTTACGAAAATTAAAAAAATTGAAATATTGCCCCTTAAATTGAATTTTAACTTGGGCGCCCCCAAAAATATTGTAAATTGGAAAAATATGTAAAAAAAAATGTTTTTCCTGATACTTCAGATACCTAGCTAAAATTTGCCATAATAAGCAAACAATGACAGGCAATTTATTTTTTTTGCCTTTTTTGATGTTCTGGCATGGAATCGCCCTAAAGCGTTTATGGCTTAATAATAATAATAATAATACATGTGTCTTATATAGCGCACTTTCCACCCTGGTTAGGTGCTCAAGGCGCTCAGAGCAAATTCAGAGCTTGACCCCTAACCCTACACGCGATGTTAAACCAGATGTTAAATGTGATTTACGTCACGGAGAGATATACATACAGATACTGGTTCCACAGTTCCTGAGTTAATGAATAATTCAGCTCATTTCACATCAATTACTTTACCCTGAGCATTATTCATGTAAATTTAGAAATTGCCTCTTAACATTCAACAAAGAACTGAAACTTGCCAATAAATTTTGTTATCAGCAAGAAGGGTTAAAGGTATAGATTCGTAATGGTCGGGATGCAGAAAGTGATGTGAAACAAGCTGATGTATTCACAAGTTGCTTTACAGACATAGATATAACTGTGTACGAAATAAGGAGAGAAAATTGTACGTGTTCTGGAGTATTTTATGTCGAACACGCCAATCAGCCATGATTCCTACGGTGTGATAAGTGCTTTTGCACAGGGGAGCGTTGGCCCGGAATGGGCGGAGCGATCGGTAGTATTGTCTGTGGTGTGTGAGTTCGCATTAATTTTGTACATGAAGCATGTTGCGCTAGGGAGGGAGACCGCAGCATCATTCTTCATTTTGTGATAATTAAGCCATTTCTTGATGGATTTTAATCAAACAAACTATGAACATGCTCTAATTTGCTCTAAATTGAAAAACTGAATTATGGTAATACTTTTACTACAGCTCACAAAGTAGTTAAATATCTGAAGCGCCCTCCTCCCAAAACTGGTCTATCGGTTTAATAAGAGTAATGAGAGCCATAAATTTTTTGCTTACACATTACAGTCAGACCTAGATTCATTAGATCGAGCAAGTGTAAGTTCAAATTTATTCCTCTTTTCTCTCTCAAGCCCAAAATATTTAGGTAATAATGAATAAATAAAACACAGTACATCCTGAATCTGGATTTTAATCTTTTAAATTTTGCTAACGTACCTTGGCCGGGCCTGGCCCTGGGTACAGACTATGACTTGTAAATTGTAAGAGATAAGATTCAATATTCCAAATGTTAATTAATAATGATATTGGTTGAAATTTATTTTCTTTTAGTTGAAATAAAAATTTATCTCCTTTTACGAAAAACATATTTAATCAACATAAGAAAATGCAAGATAGTAAAGAACCTTCAAAAATAAATTTCAGAATGGCTAGGCTAGGCCTAATTTTTAAACCATTTAACTAGTCACTGAAAAGAATTATAAGTATTGCACAATAAAATCCCTCTTAGCAGCAGAAACATTTGATAAATTATCATTCAAGCAGACTCAACCTCAGCCTCAGTATCTATCACTGATCAGTCCTAATTCAATCCAAACAAAGGAGCGGTAATCCAGAATACTCCAGCCCGCTGGTCCCGGCACCTCTCGTAGTGGATAACCGCTGGGTAACGAGAACAGTTCCCGAATGATAAGTTTGTATAAATTAAATGATTTTAACTTTTTGAGGAAAGCAATCCGTATCCAGCTTTTCTACTTACATTTCCAGAATATGAACTATCTCCTTGATAAGCTTTTACTATCCTTTAAGGTCCTATTTCGTCTGAAATTCGTCCGCTTTAGCTCCAAAATCTCTGGCGGCTCGCTCAGGCTTCGGAGATGGTTTGTGCAATATCCTTTCTTGGAATACTTGCGTACAAAATCGTGCTGTGATCATGATGTGCACACATGTGTGGACGTACGGGGATTTATCAGAGATGCGCAGGGTAGGGGCGTTACCGTGGGTAAAGAGTGTTTGGGATGTACATGTTTGGGATCAGTGGGGAGCTGGATGGAGATGGTGGGGGGGGGGGGAGTTTAGAATTTGAGGTAGTGGAATTCCATTTGGCATTTTTGCACTCGAGGAGGAATTCCGAGATGAATTGAGCAACATCCTTCAAATGGCGACTCCGCTCTGCAAATTCAGCCCAGGAATCATGCACTCGATCCCCTGGATGTATCCAACAGTTCTCCCCCCTTCGGCAAGCAAAGGAGCTGATGAAATAAGGGGGGGGGGGGGGG
>BQKZ01000705.1:65448-91377 GCA_036244855.1 Temnopleurus reevesii
TTCAATAATAAATGAGTTTTATGTCTGATCGACTCACCTTTAGGGTGATGGGACTGGATTCCTGGCTGCCTCAGAAGATAATAATCCATTCCGAGTCCGTGCCATAGTCCAAATCCGACGATGACGTCATGGTGACTATCCACTGTAGTAGGGGGGTGGCCACTCGCTACAACACATACGAAGTGACGTTTAAACAACGAGGCATCTCCATACTGGATACGAAAGTGCAAAGTTTTACTTAGGCAGACCCGGAGAATAGCGACCAGATTGCGTGCGCGCGCCATGTAAAAATTGCAAACATCGGCGGCAGAAGTCCAAAATATAAAAAAGTCACAGGTAACCATCCACAAAACAAGTCCAAAAGCGACTTTTATTACATTTTATAAACACAGTAATGGTTTTAAATGTTATTTTCTTTACCCTTCTTCAATATTTCAAGAAATCTTTTGATAAAAGTGTAAACTTGAGTCAACTTTACCAAATGTTTGTTGGTCGAATCTGGGGCAAAAATCATCGCCGACGCACTCCACACGCTTCAATAGGATTGTACACAAATTGAATACATCGTGCGCACCTGGTCGCTATTCTCCGGGTTTGCCTTACTTTAGCACCGATTAGCCTACCAGAGCCCGAGTAATTGGCATTTGTTTTGTTATGACGGTTAACATCATCTTTATTATGACAGAAGATAACACATGCAGCTTTTAAAATTTAGCCCCTGTTTAAAATATGTCTATGTTTATTGTTGCCTATTTATTATGAATACAGCAGTAAGTTACACTGAGGTCAACAGTCCTCTCGGAAACATGGCTCTGGACTAGATGACTGACTCTGAGAGGTAGTGTTTTAACCTATAGTTGTTTTTGTTTCATTTTATTTGAAATCTTCAGCTGCAAACCACAGCTAAATTTTGACCCTGAGACAAGGTTTGTGATTAAACAATGGCGTGGCAGGCATCAATATTGTTTGGCAGGAAGATCCAAACAAACCTCCCAGTGAGAATCCAAAATCATGATCCGAACAAAGAGGCTGTTCAGGAACGCTTGATAGAAAGGCAAAATCAGCAGAAGTTCTACTACGACCGAAACACGCATGATCCACTTTACCCCACTCTACCAAGGACAAGCGGTTCGTGTACAAAACCAAGAAACAGGACAATGGGAGAAAGGAACAGTCATGCAGAGACCCGAACCAAGATCTTATAGTACAAACGCAAAGAGGATATACTCTACGTCGCACCCGTAGACACATTCGAGAAACAAAAGAGAAAGATGAAATACTGGAGAAACAAGTTGGCGTAACTTTTGTGTCCTTTATTGTGCCACTCTCATCACGCGCTTCTCAGAGAGGTATTCATGCGAGTACATAGAATATAGTACATAATCAATATAATACAGTTTTCATTCATAAAGAGTTAAATAATAACAACTTGTAGAATCCAACTTACACCCCTTCCTAACAATTTGTATGATATTTTTTCATTCCCCTAGCTGCAAACCACAGTTACAAGGTCGACCCCAAGACTGTATTTGCAAACAACGAAGTGAGCTTGGACGATATTGAGGTGTATGGCTTTGACTACGACTACACACTTGCTTGCTATAATGATGCACTACATGAGCTCATCTACAAACAGGCTCTCGATATTCTTATCCTCCAAAAGAAGGTATGTTTATCCTCAAATGTGGTATAAGCTGTTGTTGTTGTTGTTCTTCTTCTTCTTCTTTTGTTGATGTACAGTCCACCTCGCAGTGTATTGCCTACATGTTGGCAGACACAAAAGTGTTTGGTGCTTTAACGTGCAGATAAATATCCTTTTTTAAATGGGCCATCGTGGTCATTTATGAGCAAAATAATGAGCAATTGGAGATTGTGTACAAAAGCCTTATTACTCACTGGAAGCTGGAAGGTGTGATATTATTGCTGCCTGTCTTACATTTTTATGGATGATATGAAATAATTCGGAGCATGTTCATAGTTTTCTTGGTATGATTGTTTTCTTAAAGCCCAAGTACAGTTTTGGTAAAGATATGTGAATTTTGGGGATATTTATCATGACATGTAATTCTTATACACATTTTTAGACCATAGCATATTTTCTTACGAACTGATTCTTTTGAAAATTTGAATTTGACCGTTAAATCATATTTAGCTCCCTCTCTTGGTTATAGCATTATTTTGCTCGTTATCGAGCATATACAAAGTTATTTCCAAGATTTGACAATTGAATGATATAGAGATATACACAACAATTAAATTCATAAATTTTCATCCAATTCTGAGCATGGGAAGTTGTCCTTCATCAAGAAAGAAAATATTGAAATAGCGTGGTGAAGCACCACACTATAAAAATTTGCACATTTTAGGTTATAGCTTTTCCAAAACTCGATCATTTTTCGCACAATCTTTTTATGTTTATGATACTAGAATTCATTTCATGTAGATTTGAAGATGAAATCTGGTGATGAAAATATTTGCTTTTACCAAAACTGTACTTGGGCTTTAAGACCAAAAGCGTTGCACATGTAGAAAATTTGCAATTCATAACTCCACAAGAATGGATATCATGGTTACAAAAACATGTAAAAATGACAGGCAGTTTTGTGGGTTCAGTGAGTAATTTGAAGGGATGGTTTTGGGCAGTTCAGTTGCTAAAGTGTGAAATAACTTTTACAGAGATATCAATATGCAGAGGTCATAAAGATGTGGGTCAGATGTGTGACTTTGCACAGTCATACTTAGTCACACTTGCGACCATTTTTTTTGCTCTCTGACCAGGGCAGTGTTTCACTCGAGCTAAGAGCAAATTCAAGGAAGACTGTAGTACGTTATTTCATGCAATACTCGCAAGATTGTTAATCATTCAGCACAAGAATTTATCCAGCCATTCATATTTAATTGTTCTGAAAATCATTCATAACTTGGTGAAAGACCTCTTTAAATACTTGTCTATTGTGGGGTTCAAGAAATAATTTAAATTAGCGATCAAGTAAAGATAGTTTTATTATTTCAGCCATACACATGACCAAGAATGACCTTACAAATTGCCATTGCAGAGTACAGATGACAAAGGAAGCATGGAAATTACAACGTTCAGGAATTTGCATTTAGATATTGAAATGTGAATCATCAAGCAGCTAAACCAAATATTTTTTCTATGAGAAATTATTTGGTTCAGCTTTTTAAATTTTTAAAATGGCACAAATGTTGTCCAATCGTTTGGTGGCCATCTGAATTTAAAGGGAATTCCAAAGTATTTATCTACAGTAGATGTAGATATATCATGCAATTTGATTTTGTATAGTGGTTTAGTATTTAAAGGGGAATTTCACCCAGACATTGATGCACTCTCAGTGGATGAAGGAAAATACAATGATCAAACTGAAAATTTGAGCAAAATCAGACAGTCCGTTCATCCGTTCATCAGTCATTTTGTGCCTGTACGTTGTCAATTTAAGGAGCCCATGAGGGGTTTACATCAAAATTCATAACTTTTGAATGGATTGTTGGATTTTGCTCAAATTTTCACTGTTTGATCATTGCATTTGTCTTCATCCACTGAGAGTGCATCAATGTCTGGGTTAAGTTCCCTTTAAGACCTTTTTTTTTTAAATGTAAACTCTGAATTAGTTGACTGGAAGGTCATTATTGACTGAAATTATTGACTGAAAAATCATTATTATGAAAGGGTAATGAAAACAATTTTTATTTCCAATATTATTTTTTTTCCTTTAGTTTTATTATATTATATTTATGATTACTATTTATTTTCTATAATTTATTTTTATTATTATTATTAGTACAGTGTATTTATTCATTTATTGTATTTATTTTTTTAAATTTCATTTATTTATTTTTTATTCTTATTTTTTTATTGTATTTTTTTTTCTTGTTCTTCGCGTTCCTCATTGATCAATTTAATTTGGTTTGATATTTTTAAAAGTGAAATACTACAGGATATGAAAAATATGAAAAAGAAGAAGAAGAANCTATGTTTATTGTTGCCTATTTATTATGAATACAGCAGTAAGTTACACTGAGGTCAACAGTCCTCTCGGAAACATGGCTCTGGACTAGATAACTGAGTCTGAGAGGTAGCGTTTTAACCTATAGTTGTTTTTGTTTCATTTTATTTGATATCTTCAGCTGCAAACCACAGCTAAATTTAGACACTGAGACAAAGTTAGTGATTAAACAATAGCATGGCAGGCATCAATAATGTTTGGCAGGAAGATCCAAACAAACCTCCCAGTGAGAATCCAAAATCATGATCCGAACAAAGAGGCTGTTCAGGAACGCTTGATAGAAAGGCAAAATCAGCAGAAGTTCTACTACGACCGAAACACGCATGATCCACTTTACCCCACTCTACCAAGGACAAGCGGTTCGTGTACAAAATCAAGAAACAGGACAATGGGAGAAAGGAACAGTCATGCAGATCTTATAGTACAAACGCAAAGAGGATATACTCTACGTCGCACCCGTAGACACATTCGAGAAAGATGAAATACTGGAGACACAAGTTGGCGTAACTTTTGTGTCCTTTATTGTGTCACTCTCATCACGCGCTTCTCAGAGAGGTATTCATGCGAGTACATAGAATATAGTACATAATCAATATAATACAGTTTTCATTCATAAAGAGTTGAATGATAACAACTTGTAGAATCCAACTTACACCCCTTCCTAACAATTTGTATGATATTTTTTCATTCCCCTAGCTGCAAACCACAGTTACAAGGTCGACCCCAAGACTGTATTTGCAAACAACGAAGTGAGCTTGGACGATATTGAGGTGTATGGCTTCGACTACGACTACACACTTGCCTGCTATAATGATGCACTTCATGAGCTCATCTACAAACAGGCTCTCGATATTCTCATCCTCCAAAAGAAGGTAGGTTTATCCTCAAATGTGGTATAAGTTCTTTTTCTTTTTCTTCTTCTTCTTATTCTTGTTGTTGTTGTTGTTGTTGTTGTTCTTCTTCTTCTTCTTCTTCTTCTTCTTCTTCTTCTTCTTCTTCTTCTTCTCCTTCTTCTGGTGATGTACAGTTCACCTCACAGTGTATTCTGTACAGGTTAGCAGGCACAGTGCAGTAAGTGTTTGATGATTTGAATTGGAGTTAGCCCATGTTTTAATGGGCCATCTTGGTCATTTGTGTGCGAAATAATGAGAAAAACATCTTGTTTTTAACCCATTAGCAACCTCAGATTGTGTATAAAAGCCCTTTTACTCACAGGAATATTTGACATTATTGCTCGCTGTCTTACATTTTTATGGATGATATGAAACAATTCTGAACACGTTCATAGGCCCCTGTTACACCAAAAAAATAGCGACCCTGGGTTGGTTTCGGGTCGCTTTGGGGTAGGTTTCGGGTCGTTAATTTTTTGGTGTAAACATCGAAGAACCGACCTCAACCCGGCCCAGGGTCGCTCAAGCAAACCGATCCGAGATCACATCCCGATATGGTCTCGGGGCGGTTTCGGGGCGGTTCAGGGTTGGAAAAATCGCGGTGTAAACAGAAACAGGACCCAAACCGCTCCAGGTCAGTAACTAGTCTGAATTCACAGACTCTCATTTTTGAATTTTTACTTCTCGGCACAGGGAATTTTGTAATATACTGCCAAAGCTACTCATAATCATAATTTAGACATCGCTTTCAGTTTCCCAATTTCTAATTGAAGACTATGAATCAGACACGTATTGATATGCACTGCATAATATGTAACCAATGGTCTGTGACAGAAGACTAGTGTGCAACGCTGTTTCTTCATTTTAACATTCCTGAGAGGCAATGGACTCAAGTGAAGGTTTTTTGGGTTGAGATGGAGGGCGGTCTAAACAGGCTCTTTTTCGGACCATACCCGCCCGTCGCTAATCCCCTCAAGGTCGGAACCTGCCCCGCTACGGACCTGGGCCGCTTTGGGGTAGGCAATTTTTCGGTGTAACAGGGGCCTATAGTATTCTTGTTGTTTCTTTAGTATACGGATTGCACACATAAAAAGTTTTTTTAATCAAAACTCCACAATAATGGTTACAATTGTTACCAAAGCAAGTTAAAAATGACGGGCAGTTTGGTGTGGTTCAGTGAGTAATGGCAGGGGCGGTTGCGATGGTTCAGTTGCTAAAGGATGAAATATTTAGAGGTCAGAAAAAATGTGTGTCGTATGTGTGACTTTACACAGTCACACTTACGACCATCTGTTTTGCCCTCTGACCAGGGCAGTGTTTCACCCGATCATTCTTAAAGTTAAGATCGAATTCAAGGAAGACTGTCAGTAGTATGTTATTTCATGCAATACTCGTAAGATTGTTAATCATTCAGCACAAGAATTGAACCAGCCGTTCATATAATTGTTCTGATAATCATTTATAACTTGCTGAAAGACTTCCCTTTATTTGTCTATTGTGGGGTTCAAGAAATAATTGTAAATGGTCAACTAAAAATCATGAGTACTGTAGCGGTCAAGGAAAGATAGTTTCATTATTTCAGCCATACACATGACCAAGAATGACCTTAAAAATTGCCATTGCAGAGTACAGATGACAAAGGAAGCATGGAAATTACAATGTTCAGGAATTTGCATTTAGATATTGAAATGTGAATCATCAAGCAGCTAAACCAAATATTTTTTCTATGAGAAATTATTTGGTTCAGCTTTTTAAATTTTTAAAATGGCACAAATGTTGTCCAATCGTTTGGTGGCCATCTGAATTTAAAGGGAATTCCAAAGTATTTATCTACAGTAGATGTAGATATATCATGCAATTTGATTTTGTATAGTGGTTTAGTATTTAAAGGGGAATTTCACCCAGACATTGATGCACTCTCAGTGGATGAAGGAAAATACAATGATCAAACTGAAAATTTGAGCAAAATCAGACAGTCCGTTCATCCGTTCATCAGTCATTTTGTGCCTGTACGTTGTCAATTTAAGGAGCCCATGAGGGGTTTACATCAAAATTCATAACTTTTGAATGGATTGTTGGATTTTGCTCAAATTTTCACTGTTTGATCATTGCATTTGTCTTCATCCACTGAGAGTGCATCAATGTCTGGGTTAAGTTCCCTTTAAGACCTTTTTTTTTTAAATGTAAACTCTGAATTAGTTGACTGGAAGGTCATTATTGACTGAAATTATTGACTGAAAAATCATTATTATGAAAGGGTAATGAAAACAATTTTTATTTCCAATATTATTTTTTTTCCTTTAGTTTTATTATATTATATTTATGATTACTATTTATTTTCTATAATTTATTTTTATTATTATTATTAGTACAGTGTATTTATTCATTTATTGTATTTATTTTTTTAAATTTCATTTATTTATTTTTTATTCTTATTTTTTTATTGTATTTTTTTTTCTTGTTCTTCGCGTTCCTCATTGATCAATTTAATTTGGTTTGATATTTTTAAAAGTGAAATACTACAGGATATGAAAAATATGAAAAAGAAGAAGAAGAAGATGCANTGGGGCCAATATTGATATTTTTAGCGGGCGGGGACGGAGGGAGGGTGGTAATCCCCTATCTCCAACATACACACACACGCGGTCCTAAAATCCCGGTTGAATAAAGAACCTTTTTTAGTATCCGAATCGTACAATGACTAATATAGTCAATCAATTAACCCAATGCATTGGCGTTCTTTATTTTTGGGGTCATCACACTCGTCTACAAGAGCTCTGTGTCCCTTGCTAGTAAGAGCTTGTATTCTCCGAAATGGAAGCCCTATGGTCTGTGCGTACGACAGCTTTTTATGTGTATTATTCGGTGAGTGAGCCCTCTTCGCTACGCTCTTTGCCCTAACCCTCTGTGCGTACGACAGCTTTTTATGTGTATTATTCGGTGAGTGAGCCCTCTTCGCTACGCTCTTTGGTTCAGCTTTTTAATTTTTACCCTGGCTTGATTTATTCAGTGTTGGCACCTGGAAATGGCACAAATGTTGTCCAATCGTTTGGTGGCCATCTGAATTTAAAGGGAATTCCAAAGTATTTATCTACAGTAGATGTAGATGCATCATACAATTTGATTTTGTATAGTGTTTTAGTATTTAAGACCTTTATAACCTAAACTATGAATTAGTTGATTAACATTTTGCCTCCCATCTGAAAAATCATTCATTTTTCATGATTATGAAAGGGTAGTGAAAACAATTTTTATTTCCAATATTATTATTTTTATTTTTTTATTCTTTTGTTTATAATTTTTATATTATGATTATTGCTGTTATCTTTGATTTATTTCTTCTTCTTCTTATTATTATCATTATTTATTTATACATATTTATTTATTTATTTTTATTTATTTATTATTATTATTATTTTTTTTTTGGGGGGGGGGGGGGGGCTGAGGTTCTTTTGGCTCCGGGGGTGGAGACATGTCTAACAATATAGTACAGGCCAAATACACTACAAGTCCGACCTGTTTCAAATAGAGGAGTGTACAATGCTTTGCAGCGTGTTTCTGCATAAGGTTGCTGTTTGTCAAGTGCATGCATAGATTGTCTTTAATTTCATAGAGTTGTTCCATCACAGGCAGATTAAATCACATTACCCTTTGCTGATGATGCTCCAGTTACTCCGGCTAGCCTTTCTTCTAGACTCTGGGAATTTGTAATCCTAAATCACCAGTTAATCTTTATGCAAATTACAGTGTCTGAATATTAGAATGCAGTAAACCAGCATGTTTGATGCAATGTCAGAAGTGAAATCTTTAAGCCTCCTCTCTATGAATAATGGCTATTTCTGAGGCATTTATGTAGCTCAAAAGATATTGTAGATAAAAGGTCTGCTATTACAGACTAATCATAAATGGAGGCTGACCCAGCAGATGAAAATCAATATTGATGCAAGCCAAAGTTGCAAGTGGAGAATGTAGGGCTACTGTATGGCATCTTAAACTGACCGTTCAGTTTGACACTATTTAAACAATTAATTTATTTTCTATCTTATATGAGAATAATCCAATTATTTTGATGATGATGATGGTGATGGTGATGATGATGATGATGATGATGATGATGATGATGATGATGATTATTATGTTGATGATGTTGATAAGGATGATGATAATAATGCCGAAGGTGGTGGTTATCATGATGATGATGAGGGTGATGAAGATGATGATGTTGATGATGATGCTGCTACTGATGATGATATGATGATGACAAATGATAATGGTGAGATTAGTGAAGAAGATGATGATGATGATTATTATCATTATTATTATGATGATGATGATGATGATGATAATGAAGATGATGATGATGATGGTGATGCTGGTGATGCTGGTGCTGATGCTGATGAGATGAGTGAGGATAATGATGACAATGATCATCATATATTTTTTTTTTTGCACTCTACATAATGAACTGTGCAAGGGGTATTGCAGGGACTGATTAACTTGCGAATATGGAAAGGAGCTATAAATAGCTGTCTTATGAGCCAATGCTCTGAAGGCGAATTTTAGGGGTACGAAATTTGTTCTTCATGTTATAAGATTGATGTTATAAGGGGTTCTATAAAATTATCACTCCCCCAAAAAGCATTTTAAGGGGGGCTTTAGGAGAGCAATCACTCTCACTCCCCTTAAATTTTAGTCCCTGGTACTGGGACTGGGACGTTAATTGGTAACTTATCCTTGCCTACCCTTGTGATGGCATGTAGCATTGAAGATCAAACTACTGCAAGCATTTGTGACCCAACTTAACATGAACAGTTGGAACTCCATTTGATGAATAGAAAGATATTATGAACCTCCATTTTGTCTTATTTCAAACCTATTTTTTATTTTTTTTTTTACAATTGAATGCAAGTTTCAAATTCACTGTATGCAGCCTGTATGTAGTTAGCTATTCAGATGTGAGACTATTTATTTTTATTTTGGCCTTTCTGACTTTTTTTTCCGATATCAATCAATTCTAATCACAATTTCGACATCAAGATAGTTACCAAAATGTTTTTTTTTCCAGTTTCCACCTGGTATCCAGGACATGCCGTACAATCCAGATTATCCAATCAGAGGGCTGCATTTTGACACAACAAAGGTCAGTATAAATAGAATATTTAGTTGGAGAGGAGTTGATACAGTTAAGCACTAAATCCAATATGTGTCGGCTATTTTTTAATTCAGCTTTCATTTCCAATTTAGTGTGGATGTACTTTGTATTTTGGTCTGTACAATACCAGTATTAGAAGTCCTGTATTTGTTGAAAGGCATACTTAATTTCGACATTGCTCCATGTAGGAGTAATGGTCTTAGTTTCAATTTTCTAAAGGGTTAAGAGTTACCGCTCCACACATAAGCAAAAGAAAATTTGGCACAATAAATCTGTATGGCTTATGACATGGATGTTGATGCCATCTCAGTAGGCCATCCCAGTATTGGCTCTTGATAGGCTCAAAGAATTTATTTGATATTATCATAACTTATGTGTATTTGATACAAACTTAGATTGGTGAATTATTCTTTGTTTTATTTTTCATTTTCAGGGTGTCCTATTAAAGGTTGATGCTTTCCATCACATACAACTGGGTACAGTGAGCAGGTATGTATCACAAAATATACCCTTGAAATTTCTTTTAAATATAATTTTAAAAGAAATTTCTGACTAGATTGACACATTGACGTGTTGTTTTTTTCACTGATGAAGCAATACTAAATATTTAGCTATTGATACCTTTATCACCACCATCACCACCATCATCGTCATCATCATCGTCATCATCATCATCATCATCACCACCACCACCATCATCCCTCTCCTCGAGCTCTACCTCATCATCATCATCATCATCATCATCAGCAGCATCATCATCATCATCATCATCATCATCATCATCATCATGATCATCCTAATCATCATCATGATCATGATTATCTCCTCCTCCTCCTCCTCCTCAGCATCATCATCATCATCATCATCAATATGGGCGATATCATTTTCTCATCATCATCACCATCTCTATTATTTATCCTCCTTTTCTTCCTCCTCCTCCTCCCCATCATCATCATCATCATCTTCATCATCATCATCATCATCATCATCATCATCATCATCATCATCATCACAATCAGTGTCACATTCATTAATCCTCTGATCCATTTTGTTTCCTGTACAGAGGTTTGCAGGGACAGTCGGACTGAGTAACGAGGAGGTCATTGAGATGTACGGTGGCACCCCACATTCCGGATGAGTTGATCTTCGGTCATTATCATCATCATAATCATTACCATTATTATCATTATCATCATCACCATTATCATCATCATCATCATCATCATCATCATCATCACCATCACCGTCATCATCACCATTACCAACACCAACACCTACACGATCTCTTTCTCCATCACCATTCATCAACAACATCTTTCTCCTTCTGCCCCATCTCCTCCTCCTCCTCATCATCATCATCACCATCATCACTGTCACATTCATTAATCCTCTGATCCATTTTGTTTCCTGTACAGAGGTTTGCAGGGACAGTCGGACTGAGTAATGAGGAGGTCATTGAGATGTACGGTGGCACCCCACATTCCGGATGAGTTGATCTTCGGTCATTATCACCATCATCCTCATCGAAATCATCATCCTAATCGAAACCATCATCATGATCATTACCATTATTATCATTATCATCATCACCATTATCATCATCATCATCATCATCATCACCATCACCCTCATCATCACCATTCATCATCAACATCTTTCTCCTTCTGCCCCATCTCCTCCTCCTCCTCCTCATCATCATCACCACCATCACTGCCCCATTCATTAATCCTCTGATCCAATTTGTTTCCTAACAGAGGTTTGCAGGGCGTGAGTAACGAGGAGGTCATTGAGATGTACGGTGGCACCCACATACCCGATGAGATGATCGTCGATCGCAGCATGCAAGGATATGTAAGTCACCTCAAAAACTTTGTTCATATTGGAACTACAAAACGTCATTAAAAACTTTGTTCACACTGGAAATACAAAATTTCAACTTAAAAACTTTGTTCACACTGGAGCTCCAAAATGTTGTGACACTTTCCACCCGGAAGTTTGTAATTTCTGAGGGAATAATGATGGCAAGGTAGAGTGACGAGCTGCAGCGCAAGCTGCGCAAAAAGCCTCAAAAGGGCATTGTAAAAACTTGTTTGAAGCATCACATAAATTGGGATAACACGCAGTACCTCTGTGAAATTAGCGGATGGTTCCCACATTTTGGAACACATACTTTTTTTTTGTGCATGTAGTAGGCTAACTTGTGTTGAAAATGTGAAACTTTTGATATCCACCGGAAAGAAAAAAAAAAAAAAAAANAAAATGCGCAGGCATACTTGAATAGGAATTGAACCCACGACCTCCTGATAACTAGACAGGTGTTTTACCACTAGACCACCAAGAGCCCATGGCTGTGGCTCACATATTTGTCAAAGTTGAGTAATTGTGGTCAAGTAAAGTTACACCAGTGTCCTGTCTTTAAAAAATCTTGAGCCAGTTGCTTGATTTGATCAGGCATTTTAAGGCAGTAGTCAGCATTGGTCATAGTTGAAAAAGTGATTCAATTTCATGAAGAACTGTGGTCAAGAATCGCTTTATAACGTTAAAAAAAAAGATGTGAGAAAAGTTAGTCGGCATACCTTCGTGGTGTTTCACCAAGTTATGAACAACTGTAAGAACAATGTTAGAAAGACTGGTATCAGTTCTTGCTGAATACTCGTTAAATTCTCAATCATTATAAGCTCACAGGTTGATTCCAGCTGTTCTTCAAGTCTTTCTTAACTTGATGAAACAAAGCCCTTTATTGCATTCTGACAGATTTTAATTTGAACTGGCTTGAATCAGGAATATCAATGTATTTAAGATTCAGAGGGTAACAAATGGTTTATCAGTACTAACCTATATGTCTTTCAAAGTAATTTCAAAAGAAATTTAAGTATATTTGGTGAACGAAACCATGAAGCTTGTAGATAATTTTGACAATAGATTGCATCGTCTTTCATGTGAAATAACATATTTAATAGTAACATCCGTTTTCTTACTATGGTTCCTTTTTCACAATGTTGCATGCTGGAGTAGTCTTAACATTTGTTTGTGTTTTTGTGTTTGTTTACTTGTTTACGTTGTATAGGAGAAAGGATTACGTCAGTTGATGGATATGTTTGCTACAGCTGAGATGTGTCTCCTGGTCAACGTGATTGAGGTATGGTATTAACCCATCGTTTACTGGATTAGGGTAGTCCATGCACAAAGTCTATGGGTATTATAGAATTCAGTGGTCAATCTATTAAGAGACTTGCATTTTATGTGATTCAAATATGAACGCTTTTCTTGTAAATGCAATTATTTTGTACGCGGTATTCCTTTTAATCTTAACTTGAACATTTTGAACTAAAATACTAAGAATCTGTTTCTAACTTTGTTAATACTTTGCCTTGGCAAACTTGTACAACCTTTGTTTTATGCATGAAATTTGAAAAAAACAGCTAATTTAACAACTGAACGTTATGCTGGGAGGCACAAGCCAAGATAAAGCCAATATGAAATGTACAGCAATATTTAGTTAATAGTATTCTTCAAGTCAATCTTACATGTAGGCAATATAACAGTGTTATTTCAAAATTGCATTATTAATATTATGGTAAGATAGAGGATATTAAATAAATGATCTTAATGTACCAGCTATTAAATGAAAATTGTGAGCCTTTTATATACAAGACCAAAATAGTACTATGAAAATGAAAGAACAATAATGAGAAAAAATTAAAAATGATTGTTTTCATTTTCCTAATAGCTCTGTCTCATTTTGACTATGAGATTGAGATTGGAATCTATAGATTCTTATTATATTCTTATTTTATCATTTTTTTCTTCAGTTTTTACGGAACCAGGGATTTGACTACGATCCAGAATACCTCTTTCATGACATACATGTGAGTAGTTAATTTCAGTCTTAATATTCATTAGTTACATCAGGATGATGTTTCATAACGCTGTTTGTAAAAAAAAAAAAAAAAAAAGTTCCCAATATTTTGTAAAAACAATAGGGGGTACTCAGGGAATACATTTTAAGGGGAGTGAGAGTGATTGCTCTCCTAAAGCTCCCCTTAAATGCTTTTTGGGGAGTGATTTATTGAGCCCCTTGTAACCACAATTTTACTACATGAAGACCCCATTTAGGTCCCCTAAAACTCTCCTTGAGAGCATCTAGGAGAGCTATCTGTAGCTCCCCTGCAAATTCTTAAATTCAGTCCCTGGGTACTCTTGCTTGATTAAATTAGTTACCATCATTTTAAAGGTAAACATATGAATTTATAATGGTCTGAATGAAGAAATTAATGTAAAATAAGCCAACATATTCACAAATTGCTTTACATGCACAAAAATAAAGTTAAAAAATTGGTAGATGATTCTTTCATGTATTGTGGCATTATTCTATTTTGAATATAACAATTGAATGCCACAAAGGTCACTTCTATGGCCCAACAGCAATGTTTTGCTCCACTTTTTTCTGTGATAGGCGAGCTGCATTTCCGCTTCTTGAGGCAGTGTGCTGGCAATGAATAAACCACTTCTGGGTTGAATTTATTCAAAATAAGTTGTGAACATGCTCTTATTGGTTTTGCTATTGAAAAACTGTATGATGTGAATATTTATATTACGGCTCAAAAAGTAAGTTAATATCTGAAGCGCCATCTCTCCCAAAACTAATCTATACCTTTAATGTAACAACGCCTTTCTTGTTTTTTCTCAGAATGCAGTGAAAGAAGTACATCAATCAGGCTCGATGCATAAAGAAGTTGCCAACAATGTCAGTAAGTAATCATCAGAAACATTTAGTATTCATATGGAAATATATTGTAGATACAGGGATACCAACCCAAACTTGTATTCTTTTTCAATACATTTGGATGAGGGCTACCAACCTCACAAGATGTAATCATCAGCAACATTTTGTTGTCTTTTAGAGAGTAGATTGTGCCCATTACAGAGATACCAACCAAACCTTTGATCTTTAAACAGATGGGTTTGGATCAAAGTTTAATAAAATGATTAACCCATCGCCGAGTGGAGAAAGAGCTCTTTTATTTTCTTTTGTTCCTGTCCAAGTATGAATATGAATTTGATATTTAGTTACATCTGCTGATAATATTGCGTAAAACACTTAGAGTATTGCTTAATTCTTAAAAATACTTTTTAAAAGGTTTTGCTTTACCTAAATCAATGTAATAGGTAGTAAGAAAAGGAACATCTTTTGAGTCATTCTTCTTATTTTCTTTGCTTGCCAGAGGAGTATCTTCAGACTGATACCGGTATACCCGAACTTCTACAGAGGTTACATGATGCAGGCAAACAGCTCTTCCTCATCACAAACTCAGAATTTGGTTTTGTGTAAGTTTAATTATGATGATGATGATGATGATGATGATGATGATGATTATGATGATGATGATGATGATGATGATGATGATGATGATGATGGTGGTGGTGATGACGATTCTAATGTTCATGATTGATGAGGAGGAAAAGGATGGTGAGGTATTGGAAAGGAAGGAGGAGGTGGTATGAGGAGGGAGGAGAGAGACAGAGAAGGAGGAAGCAGGAAGGAGGCAGAGGTGAATAAAGGAGAAGAAATTTTTCCCAACTCCTATCATTTTGCCTTTGATGATAATGATTTTAATGATGGTGATGGTGATAATGATAATTATTAGGAGGAGGTGGAAGAGGAAGGAGGAGGAGATGATGATGATGATGGTATCTTCAGACTGATACCGATATACCTGAACTTTCACAGAGGTTACATGATGCAGGCAAACAGCTCTTTCTCATCACAAACTCAGAATTTGGTTTTGTGTAAGTTTAATTGTGACGATGATAGTGAAGATGATAATGATGATGATGATGGAGGATGAGGAGGAAATGGATGTACAATGAATCACAAAGGAAGATGGAGGAGAAAGGGATGATGAGTGTAAGAGCAAGGGGGGGGGGGGCCAGCGGAAAGGACAAAGATGCAGTGGAGGAGGAGGAGGAGGAGAAGGAGAGAAGTAGGAGGAGGAGGAGCGGGAAGAAGGGAGGGAGAAAGGAGGGGTAGAAGTTGATTCCAACTAATAATCATTTTGGCTTTAATGATGATGGTTGTGGTGGTAGAGGTGGTGGTGGTGATGGTGGTGGTGGTGGTGGTGNATGATTATGATGACTTTGGTGGTGATGGTGGTTATAAAAATGATGATGATAATGATGGTGAATGAGAATAAGGATGGGTTTATTTTCTCATCGCAAAAATTTGGAAAAAATATTACAAATTTTTTCATTTTAATTTAAACATTGCTAATATTTTATACTTGCAGAAATAGCGGCATGTCACACCTAATAGGACCAGATTGGGCTAATCTCTTTGATGTCATCGTCACCCAGGCAAGGAAACCACAGTTCTTCAGTGATACAACAAGGTACAGTCACCAGAGTTCTAAAATAAATGATGATTCTGAAAATATTAAATTTTACATTAAACTTTACATGCATGTAAAAAGAAAGAGCCTACGCAAAGATAATATTCTTATAACAAGAGCAGAAAAATTTGGTGAGAAGGATAAAAACAATGATCGGACAAGTTATAAAAATGTTGTGAATTTTGAGTGATTTGGAAAAATAGGCAAATCACTGAAATCGACTTGTAACTAGTTTGTGTCCTGAATGATCAAGAATCTTACGAGCATATCACGCGATAACTTACTCCAGTCTTTATTAAAGTTGTCTTTGATTTTAAGAATGACGGGATGAAACATCCCACTGACGTACTTGTTTTAAGCTGGACAGTAAAGCTTTTATTCTTGTTGAAAAAGGAAGGAATGAAATACTTAAAGAAATTCACAGACATGATGAAAACAATGAATTAATGATACTTATAGCATATCTTTGATTATTTTGTTGGAAATCAAAGGTTGAACCTGTCAGCACTGTATTTGTTTAGTGTCTGGACACTCGACGTCCATCTTACTTTTCTTTTCCTATGCAGGCCGTTCCGCTCAATCTACAGGAAGACAGGGACGCCCTCGTGGGCCAAGGTCACAGAACTTAAGAAATCAAAGATCTATGTTGAGGTAGGTCAAAACCAAAGGAACAAGATGCATTTTGGGCAAAAGAGACACATGAAAAAATACATTAATAGGGAAGTCGTTTCGGATCACCTTCAAACTTAGATTTGCCAACTCGGGGTCCTGTGACCTAAAAATCGGATGTTTTATTCAATTCTGATATTTTTGGTACAGACACCAGACACAGACCTCAAAACATGAAAATAAAAAGTTGCTAATGTGTGAAATTAGGTGAATTTGCAAACATTTATGTATGCTAATATTTGCAATGTAGATTGGAGATGCAACATTTTAACAAATTAACCCATTTTCTGTATTTCAGGGTAACGTTGAACAGTTCACAAAGCTAACCAACTGGCATGGATCTGGTGTGTTATACTTTGGGGACCATGTATACAGTGATCTTGTCGAACCTTGTCTCAAGAATGGTTGGAGGACTGGGGGCATTATACCCGAACTAGATGTAAGTAGAAAATATCTTTTTCTTTCATACTCACTTACTCTGAGTCGACCTACTTGTAGTTTAAAATGAGAATGTGCTAATTTGAACAAGCATGAATTATTTTCAGATTTGCTTGTGTCATTTCAAATTTTGTTATTATTTTTTTTTTCATTATTATTTTGTATAACTCTTCATAGGTACATCTACATTGTATTTGTACTCAACTCATAGAAATTTCAAAATTGTATATCATTTTACACACTTTACTGCTCACTATTCATATTCATTACAGAGGAGTAATCAAAGGACCATTCAAAATCTTAGGGGGTGTTGTTCAAAATCAACTGCAAATCAACTGCAACTTTGTACATTGTATAGCGCATTTTCATTCGCGCACAGTACGCGCATTTAGCTAGACGCGCATGAAACAGTGATTTTAATTGGCGCGTTCCAATCAACTGCAACTTGTGATCAATTGCAACTTTTGAGCAACACCACCTTAGTTTGATAGTGCTATGTCAGATATAACCTTGGGAAAGTGTTAGAGAATCATACATTACAATGTTGTCAGTGTGCTATTTGTTGTACTGTATTACTGGAAATCCAATGGGAACAACAATTGTGGAATAGCTCCCTCATGTGGTGAAATATAGCCATTCATTCAGGAGTCAATGTGGTAGTCTGTAAATGCAGACATTTTGCCACTGTTGTTTACCAGCAGAATATTGACAGAAGTAACTTGAACAATTTGATACAAAACGAAATACAAACTGAAAGCTTGGAGATATTGTCACACATTAATATTTTGTTATTTCAAAAATTCTGAAACCAAGATTGGTGACCTGCGTTATTACATTAAGATTGATGACAAAAAAAAAAAATAAGAGCGCAAAGAACTTGAGAAGGAAGTTATACAGGCACTATCAAGATATATCTATGACAATCGTGTAGAGTGTTGCATGTAACTGTAGGCACAATGTGCCTATGTTGGTCATATTTTTAATTTTATTGATTTTTAAGCTATAAATATTGATTTTGAAGCCTCATATTTTCAGAACTTATCAACCATGTAGGTAGCATTAAGAATCTTGCAGTTGAGAACTTTATAAAGCGAAAACAATGTTGAAGAGTGTCTTTTAAAACAAAACAAAAACATCTCCATCTCTTCAGTTACGTTCAGGTGTTGACATTTGACACCCTAATGCATGATTGACATTGACTGGAAGGAAAATACCAGCAACAAACTCTAAAAAAACATTGGATGCCGCCATCTCTTTTGAAAGGTGGGAAGCAATAAAATAGCTCCAGATCCTGTCATATACTTTTATTATATCCCCTGGATATAGAATGTTTTTTGCTGGTCGATCCCTATTACCTTACCTTTGGAATTCATTAAAATAACTACAGGGTCTGTAGGAATTTAATATACAACTGTACTTTATAAGCTGAAATTTTCATTGTGAATTTTATGGTCTTGGACTTACCAAAAAATATCGACTCTGTATGATGCATATTCATTGAACATACACTGTCATATCATGAAAATACCACCCCCCCCCCCCCCAAAAAAAAATGCCTTTTTGTTGGACTGGTCCAAGATGTGAAAAAACCTGGGTGCCAAAATATTGGCTTTTTCAGTTACAGTCTTTCAATTCATTTGATTTCTCCGATACATGCAAATCTTCTATTCTTTGTTTCTTGCATGTGCTGATCAGCTCAGAAATGATAGATTGTTGCGTTTTTGTCACCAATAGTGATTATTTTGTTAATAATATCTTAAGATTTCTTCAGAGAAGGGGGGGGGGGGGGGGGTAAATGGAATGAAATAATACCTTCAAGTTCTGGAGATCGAGAAAAGTGACTTTGTTTTTTGGAAAAAAACAAGTTTCTCACAAGGTTATTTTATATGTGATCAGTTACAAGAATATTACCAATATATTCTTCAAATTTGTACCTGAGCATTTCAAAGTCACAAGTTCAATATCCCAATCAGATAAGAAGTGTTGCAAAGTAATCTCGTCATTTCTTTTGAGAAGGACTACCTCTTGTTTCTAACAAGAAGAAATTTCCTAGTAATTAAGTAATCTGTGATGAGCATACAGAAAGTTGATAATGATCATTTCAAAGTCATAAGTTCAACATCCCAATCTGAGAAGTAATGGGGTGTGTAATGTTACAACTTCACAGAAAAGGGGCTTTTACTCATTTTTAAAAAGAAGAAATTTCCTAGTGATTTCGTGATCTGTGACAAGCATACAGAAAATTGATAATGTATCTGAGTTATGAGTTCAATATCCCAATCAGATAAGGAATATCATGTGAAATATCTCAAAGTAATCCTGTAATTTCTTTCGAGAAGGACTACCTCTTGTTTCTAACAAGAAGAAATTTTCTAGTAATTACGTAATCTGTGACGAATGTACAGAAAGTTTAAGTGATAATATCTCTTTCAAATATGTACCCTAGCATTTCAAAGTCACAAGTTCAATACATGTACATGTAGGGAATGCTGGGTGAACTTTTACAAAGTAATCCTGTCATTTCTTTCGAGAAGGACTACCTCTTGTTTCTAACGAAGAAATGTCCTAGAAATTACGTAATCTGTGATGAACATACAGAAAGTTTAAGTGATAATTTCTCTTTCAAATATATACCTTAGCATTTCAAAGTCACAAGTTCAATATCCCTTTAAGATACATGTAGGGAATGCTGTGTGAACTGTTACAAAGTAATCGAGTAATCTAGAAGGGTCTTTCTCTTGTTTTTTACAAGAAGAAATTTCCTAGAAATTTACGTGATCTGTGACGAACATCTTGCCAATTTGCATTTGTTTCTACCTGAATGTCTCAAGTTTTGTACAGCTGTGCCACTTGTTTATGGATACTTTCCAGCTAGTTCTGTCCCCCTGTGTAGGAGGCTTCCTGTCACTCTGAGTTTATCGTAAATACTGCTTCCTCTAGAGTTGCATGATTCAAAACAAATTATTTGCCGTTGCCATGGAAATCGATGACGGTATCATGGTGATGTGTGTAGCATATGGCCACAGTGCTATGGGAAGGTCAGGCTTTGAACTTGCTGGTCATTGCTTAAAGGTGTCGTCAGATTTCTCAGAGAGATAATGGGAAAAGATTATGAGGATTTTAATTTTTTTTTTGCTCAAAATAATAATAATAATAATAATAACTTATGCTTATATAGCGCATAATACAAGGGTCTCTATGCGCTTAACAAAATAGAATACAATACAAAATATCATCTACAAAATTATTATAATCTTAACTACACAATATATGTACAGGGAATAACAAAACTATTTGAACCACTCTACTAAATATTAAACAGGTATGTTTTTACAGATGTTTTGAAATATAAGAACTACATATGAAATGCTTGTAATTTCTGTTTAACAAGTGACTTGTCTGCTTATCAATTAACACATATTTCAGACCTTCCTTTAAAGCTGTCCTTATTGTATGGGACAAGCGTATCACAGTTATTTTTCATTATTTCATCAGGAATTTCTGTTTATGTATTGTGCAATTCTGAAAAAATATATTTTCTTGTTCTTGCCAAAGCATGTGACATCAGATGACACCTCTTTCAAAGAACACTACCCCAAAACAATTTTTTATACTACTTTCATTATAAAATCATGTGGCATTCCCCAAGAGACCACATGTTTATTCTTCCTCCGCAATAATTGTCATGGTAACAAATCCGCTTTTCACCATTTAATGCATTCATGCTGCACGTAAGAGCAGTCATGGCATTTTATATCATACTGTCAAACTGTGGTGGCTGAAAAGAAATACCTAAATCTGGCTGTGTTTCACCAAATCATTTAACATGGCGCTTTATACTGGCGTGTCTATGCACCTTGCTATTGGTGAACTAAATCCCTAACAGTCAAATTAAATAAAATTGATTGGAAAAAAAATATCAAAGAAAGACTGGAGTATGTTTTTAAAGGAGTGTTAATGCATAATATTCTCAATCATTCTGCACAAAACTGATACCAGTCATGCGTTAAGTAATGTCTTTCGTAACTTGGTGAAACACTGCCCTGGTTCAAAGTACTGTACATGTAGGAAAGATAAATCACTTCTCATTTATGCAAGCTTCAATTTTGACCTTATCCTTTCCATGACTTCTCCTTCAATACTTCTTATCTAGAGTTTTTAAAAATGAGAAAATATAAAGGAATCTCCAGTAAAGTAAATCTTCCTGAAAGTGCATGAGGATAGAAATAGAAATTTGAACCACCAAATGACTGCGTTGCGAATTCAAGGATTACATGTATAGTGATTTGCTATGTTTAAAAAATACTCTAAATCAAGAATGCAAAGTGACATTGTACTGAGTAGGCTCAAGATGTTCAGTGCATTTTTTCTACATGTATCTTTAATTATAAGAAATTGAGTGCTCAATTTTCTGGAATATGGAGATGCGTATACGCACTCTCAAAATGTCACTTGATATTCTGAAGACACTGTACCTCTATGGCCCCTATTACAAAAGCGGGATTTAACTTCACCCAGGACTCATCCATTGTTATTTAGACCCAAGCTATTCAAAAGTCAACCAATGGTCTAGATATTACTCTGGCAGCACTCTTTGCTGTCTTTCACAGAGATATTTTCTTCTATTTAGATGAGAATGTATGAAAAAGGCATGTGTAGTAAAATGAGAAAGTATTAGTTCCATCATAGACATGGGAAGGCCCTAGTTTGCAAGCACATACCCTAGACTTTCGGTGTGTGCATATTGTGTGACTACATCACACACATACAGCATTGCTCTACCAGCATGCAGACACACAATGCATATACCCTGTATTACTCTGTGTGTGTGTGCACAACGAAACCCAAGGGTCTGTTCTGGCAGACTAGGAAGGCCCCATTGATTTAGTGAAGCAAGACTTATGAAAAACATGTTTTCCGTAAATCAGCAACTTGTTTTTTCTGTAAGTCTTAATAAGTGACCTTTGTGAATGTACAATGTAACGCACTGTACAGGGTCATTTGAAGAGAAAGTGATTCTTGTTTATCATTGCTAAACCAAGGTCTTATTTATTGTAGCAAAAATGTCAAACTGGTCAAAACTGGTCCAAAAATATTGGTCTATGCTAGACCTACTTAAAGCCCAAATACAGTTTTGGTAACGATTAAGAAATGTAAATTTTACGGGATGTTTATCATGACATATGTATCTTACACACATTTTGAGACCAAAGCATATTTTTTTATGAACTGATTCTGTTTGAAAGTTCGAATTTGACCGTTAAACCATATTTAGCTCGCTCTCTTGGTAATACGAATATTTTGCTTGTTATCAGGCATAAGGAAGGTTATTTATGAAATTTGACAAAAGAATGATCAAAAGGTATACACGAAAATTAAATTCTGAAATTTTCACCTGAATCTGTGCACGGGAAGGTGTCCTTTATCGCGAAAGAAAATATTGATTACGTGTCGGGGTACACGACGCTGAGATATTTTGCACATTTTAGGTTATAACTTTACCCAAACTCGTTCATTTTTCACACAATCTTTTGTGCAACAATTTCATGATACTATTTTTCATTTTATAAAGATTTGAAGACAAAATGTGGCGATGAAAATATTCGCTTTTACCAAAACTTTACTTGGGCTTTAATGCAGTACTGGTATTTAAACCGGTTTTTGCAATGATTAGCATTGTTAAGTGATCATGCATTTAAGATGATGATCTACTTGTGTAAGGTGGAAAAGCTAAGGTCCTTGTTCTGAGGGCCCCCACGATTGAGTTTTATACAATGGAGAAAGTTCTGGTCAGGGCGAATGATCTTACAAACGTCTGTTCCGGGCGAATGATCTTAAAAAGTGGGGTCAATCGTTTGTAAAGATGTCCTTATAGCTGGAATCAATAATAGGATTCCTGACGTCACAAGGATTTGAGGGAAGAGTGTGGTGTAATGTGAGTCACAAACAACATGCATGGATTATAACCTCTGGCCTTCTGGAAGATTGGCTGCAGAGAAAGGGACTTGTTCATTTCATGTCACTAATTGTCAGTTTAAAAACTAGGGTTTTCCCCCTATCACGTCCCAAGGCTTGGCTGTTTTGACTTTCTATGCAAAGCAGATATGTAGCTGTTGCTTAATTATTGATTTAAAAGTTTTCTGTTCATCAAAGCACATTAGAAATAGATCAAACTAGTTTTAAGCAACCATTTAATGCTCTTGTTCGTTCTATTCCAACCCCTTTTGGGGAAGTTGGACTGTTCTCCTACCCTGCTTGATTGTTGAACCTTTCATGAAGCTCTACCTATCCCATATTTTCTTCTCATTTTCTTTATTATGTTATTTAAAATATTACAAAACCAAGCCTTCTGACCTATGCTATTTTCTACAATGTACATTCAGATTAATGAAAAACACTACAAAGAATACCGTCAAAAAAGGAAATTATACATGCATTATATGTTAGATATCTCTGAAAATTGAATAAAGCATACTACTTTCACTTTGTTACTGCACAGTATGCCTAGTGCATGTAGGTTACATTTTTAACCTAACCTTATTTCAGTACTAAATGTTGATTTTGAGAAGCCGTATGTTTTCACAGCATAGGTTATGTACACTATCAAGGATCCGATAGTTGGTAATTTTTTAAACGGAAACAATGTTGTCCAATGTATTGGTGACATTTTAAGCATAAATGAATTTAAAGCCAATATCGGGTACTTGAAAAGAACTTTGATTCGGAAAATAAGTTGTCAGTATGGTGATAGATAAAGATAACAATATAAAAAAACGGAAAGACTTGTGATGACAAGGGGAATTTAACAAAGTAGTTAAAAACTGGTTAAAACAAAAATAAAAGCCAAAATTATTTTAGTTGCAATGTCGTTTTTCACTCAAGCCAACACGGTTAGGTATTTGGACAGTGCTATTTTTTAAGTTCAGACAAAGCCATTTTCTGAACATTCATTGGTTAAGTATATACTCGCATATATTTGTCATCTATAGCTTTTGAGCATTCTTTTTCAAGTTTTGTGCAATAGACCACTTTTGTAATGTATTCAAATTGTATGCACGCTTCTTTGTCAAATGTACAATGACAAACTATTTGTTCACCTGATATAAAGGAATCTTATTTCAATAGAAGGAAGGTGTGTAGCATACATTGGTTGTTGCTAGGTTGGTCAATTTACAATGTTTGTCCAACCTAGCAACGTTAATGTATGCAAGCAGCATTCTGACTTTTGTACTCTCAATACATTTTGACAGCTGAATGCATACATGTAGTTCGTCTTAGGGCAAACGTGAATAAATCTGAATACATTACGAAATGGGTCTTTTCTGTGAACATTCATTTTCCAGTTATTACCAAAACCCTAAATTCTATTTCATTTGTCTTGATGACGTCAAAGAAAGTTGACCTATTGTGTTTTCCTGGTTGGCTGTGTTTTCTATAATGTGGTTTCCTTTTAATTTTAACCATTTATCAATGGGAATTCTCCATATTGCCATCACAGATAATTTGGCAATATAAGATTTTTTAAAAAGTCAAGCAAAAAAGATTACATGCCTAGATTGCTTAAAAAGTTGAAAGCTTTTAGGTAAGCAACCCCTTAAAAACAATTTGAAATCAAATAATGATTAGAAAACATAGAAATGACAAAAACAAAAATATAAATTTACATCCACAACACATTGAGCACATGCAAGTTACCAAATCAAGGATGCCCAATAGTGGTGGAAATAAAAACTTAAAAACTTTTGAACATAATATGTGATTTTGCTCAATTTTTTCAGTATTAATTATATTTTATATTTATTCATTCACTGAAAGCACATCAATATCTTTGAGGGAGGGGGAGGCGGAGTTCCCCTTTAAGCTCTGCACAAATTCCATATTTTCTCCTTATTTTTCCCATCATGTCATAGTTAGTGTTGACAGCACCTTCCACAAACGCAATTCAATTTAAATTTCATGAATTCTATCGGTTTGCCTGATGACGTCAAAGAAAGTTGACCTGTTGTGTTTTCCTGGTTGGCTGTGTTTTCTATAAAGTGGTTTCCTTTTTCATTTTGACCCTTTATATTGCTTTGTCTCTGGACTGAAAAGAACTTAGGCATAGCCATAGGGAGTTTTAGTGAAGTGAATAGACCAGCCTACATTCATAAAAAAGTAGTTCATATTTTCACCCTTTCAATCAATGTTGTTATGCTGTGGCACAATCAATTAAAGGGCAGTGAATCGAAATATACTAGTTTCTTTTTGAAAAATCCAAATCTATTCCTTTATTATTGATTTTGTGCAGGTGTTGTAGACCTATGTGTTTTGTATGTTAGGCAAATTTGGTAGTAGAACATCCAGATGATTTTTCCAATTTGCTTTAT
>BQKZ01000706.1:23760-41306 GCA_036244855.1 Temnopleurus reevesii
AATGTTTGAGATCTACAGCTACATTAATGATCTATATTAAGATTCAATTAGCACGTTTGCCATAATCAATTTTATGGAAACTTGAAATGATAAATCTGAAGAGTAAGCCATTATAAAACTGTGCTTAAATCTAAACGGGAGTGTCATGGTGCAGTGGTTCGGAATCTCGCCTCTTAATTAGAGGGTCGGTAGTTCAAATCTCAACCAGGGCGCTAATTTCCTTCAACGAGAAATTAACCCGCACTTTGTTGCACTCAACCCAAGTGAAAAATGGATACCTGGCAGGAATTTATTCCTTGGAATGCTTGAGCGCCTAACTGGCTTGCTCGGCAGTTATAGCCAGGGTAATATTATGGTACCTAGTATCAAGCGCACAAGGGTATATGCATATAGTGATTGCGCTATATAAATGAACCTATTATTATTAAAGAAAGTCATATTGCTGATAAAGAGGAAACAATGTTTCTGCATGTTGTATGACCTTATGAAGAGAATTATTCGGAGAGTACATGCGTCAATCAATAAACACTACACCTACACAATATTTTCTTATTTGATCATCTTACTTTGGGTAAACGAGAGTACCTACTACTCTGTTCAGACATATAATGTCTTTCTAATTCATATTCTGTGTTATCAATTTAAGAAAGTATTTTCTGGACTATATATCTTTCATTTTAAAAATTTGCATAAACATTTTGAACACTTCAAAGAAATTGTAGTTTTGTTTTTATAATATCCATTGATATCAACAGAATCTGCAAATGTAATACTGAAATGTTTACTTCATATACTACCTACATTAAAAGTTGTCTCACATGAAATTTGGCATCTAAAACCGACAATAATTGGCCGAAAAGGGTCTAAATTGTCATCTTCTTGCTCAGACGTCTTAACTTCTTGTAGCACCCGCTAAACAAACTAAAAATATTGATTTATCTTTGTTAAAAGGGCAGGGCAACATGAGAAGTTTAAACGTCCTGTCAAGAAGCTGATAGCCTGGACAATTTCAAGCAATCGACCTCAGGCGGGATTCTAATAACTAAGAAACTGGCTATCCAATGTCTAATCACACTTCAAATGTGATATTCAAAATTTGATATGATTGTAGTGTGTAAGAGTAGCCCAGATAGTAACTTCTCCTTGGGGTGTATATAGTATGGTGAAACAACATTGAGGCAATGGGAACCATCTCGTCTCCTCTCTTGACCCATTGACGAAGCCAAGGAAAATTGCACCCACGAGCATCCCTCCAATTTCCTAGCCAGGCGCTGATTGAAGAACAATTTCAATTTGCCGATTGGAAAACAAAATTTTCAACCAAAAAGGTTAAATCAATAACCGGTTAGGGTGTATTCTTTCCCTGCTTTCTCCTTCTCGATACACAGGCAACATATTTGGGATTTTGAAACAATCACCATTACAGAATTGGATGAATGCATGTTTTCACAGCTAGAAGGTAAGAAACATCTTTTTTAAAAATTCACACAAATCATGCTGTTTGAATTCACGATGAACTTCTTAATGGATATTTTTACTAATAAGAACTAAACTAAGAACGAAACAAAAGTAATATAATTTAATGATTCTTAGCAGATGGAGAGAATACCACATCATTAGATCTCTTAGAAGAAACATCTATGAATTCAAATAAATTACATATGACGTTTTTCAAACTACAGTATTTTCTTAAGAAATAAAAATTGAGACATATAATCTACTTGGTTGCATATGGTTTCAAAAAAAATAATACAGAAAGAATGAGAATGTTTGTGATAGAAGGGGCAATGAACTCATATACTCATAATAAATTCATTATTCATGTTGTCCTAATACTGAACATACTATCATTAGAACACAAATTGCTTGTAAATCTGAGTAAATAAAGCAATAAAAATGCAATAAAAATGCAATAAAAATGCAATAAAAATACTAATCTTGCAAGACCTAAAATCTGTTACGAAAGGGAGTCAGGAACAACAAATTGGATTCATGATATCAGAAGTAGATATGAATGTAGCACTCTCTCAAAAATGGGTGAAAAAGCTCACTTGAAATAGAGTGAATTTTTCAAAGTGATATTAGAGTGAAATTAGATTTAAATTTCAGTGAATATTCTTAATTTTGCTCTTTATTCAAGAACTCAAGCCTCAAATGAGCCTAAGACAACCAAAGGCCATGGATATCTTTTTCCAATGCTTTTCCTGGAGTACAGAAGTGTACTTCATCATATTGGCCTTGTATTTGATGCCCTGATGTAATATGGTTTTGAGGCCCAAGATATCTGTGATCGCTAAAAATTTATGAGTGATCACGGAAGTTTCTGAATATTTTCACTCATCATTTCTTGGTAAATTTTTCTATGTAAGAATGAAATGATAAGGATCCTATAGCAATAAATTTTAAAGAACAGTACATTGTAAGTCTAATAAAACATATTATTTCAAAGGTCCAAGAAATTACTCTTTTGATGTGCTGATATTATATCCAGCTAATTGAGAAACAGATATTGCAATCAGATTGTCGGGACCTTGTGATAACTTTGAAAGAAGATTACAATGTAGAGGTGATAAGATGTATTTAAAAGATGTGATACTATTTTGTTGTGTTCATATCATATCCAGCTGATTGAGAAACAGAAATTGCAATTAAATTGTAAGGATCAGCACCAAACATGGGTATAATCCTGATAAAATCATGACATTTAACAGGTATGGTTCAGTAAAAAGAAAAAAACATCTGTTAAACTTGGAGCACAACTCACAGTAACTACAGGGAATAATGTTCCTGGTATTGCATCGCAATAGGCGGGTTTACTTATATATTCAAATTTATGTGCGTTTAACGTAGTTACGCGGTATTCCATAGGCGGGTTGATAACAATAAGACTACAATACTTGGAATCCAGTTTGCATACATTACTTGTTGCTATGTCGGGCAAGCCTCGGGCAAGCTTTTGGGTTGTCAAGAACAACCTTTGTGTTAGAGGTATGCATAAAATTTGCATCTATTAGTAAACCCGCCTATTGGTATGCATTTTAGTATGATTGCTATACAAAAGATGTTTTGTTTGGCAACTTTTTCACATAGAACTGTACAGAAAAGTGTTATAAATGTTTTCTCATTGTCTAAAACTGCTAATCAAATGTGAAAAGCAAACAGATTCCCTGAACTACTTCTAGGAGTACAATCCTTTTTTCTTCACCATCATCCTTCAGACAATACAGTGCAATGTCCTTTGATCAACTTAAGAACGTTACCCAGTATGTGTCTAAGTACCAGGCTGCCATTCCACCCATCCTACTCCTCCTCCTATTACACCAACATCAGCATCACTATTCCTCTAAAGAAACCATCCGTTAATAGTAGAGAATGTATTATGTTATATATTTTTATTAATGCGCATCATTATAGAAATCTTCCTGAGGGGTCAATTGTAATTCTACAAAATGTCTACTTCTATTTAAGATCATTTATCTCTTGCAAAGCTGCATGCAAAAATGACGATAGCCCTTTTCAAAGTATTCAATCACCTACTGCTCTTTTTTTTTAAATTTGAACTTTATTTCATTACTCAATTTCATCAACAAAACACAAGTCTATATCTAAAGGATCCCATATATGCATCACACACTTTACCTAAAATAATAACCATGAATAAATTCTGCATGCTTCCATTTTTTATCATAATTCTTCACAGGATTATCAAAGATACTTTCAAACAGATTTCAATCTTCGGATAATACAGTCACCAGGGAATTTATCCAAAAGTGGACAGTCTGTGATTATCAAATTTTATACATTGCCAAATATTTGAACAATTTTTCTGGAAAAAGTGGGGATAGTAGCCCTCTTGCACCAGCAATTCTGCAGTCCCTGTAATAGGGTAGATTTTGCACTGACAAAGATGAAAAAAAAATAACAGCTTGTGTGAGCAAAGTGTCAAATCTACAATCCAAGGCTTTCTGAAGGCTTTATAGTGTGTTAGGGCTGCTTCAATTTCTCTCACAATTTTGAAACATGGTTAGTGAAGCTCGTTTCCTGCTCTAAAGTGACTCATGCACAGGCATTTAAAACAGGTTTCCAAGCGAATTACTTCAGGTGAGCGTTACAAGGGCACGCCAAGGTATCTTACAATGACACCATATTGAATATTGAATTTTGTTTAAGGCATATGCAGTGTTGCTTGCTTCCTGTTGATCAGAAGCCAATACATAAATGTTTCCTGACAAGATTTTTATTCTTATAGGTAATTTGAAGATTGAAAGATTATCTAAACATATTATGCAAACGTAAACAAAATTAGAATGGTTCCGAGAAAATATGATTTAAAAAAAAATATTAGTATCTCCTGCTGATAACTTTGATATTTAATGGTAAGATTAATTTGCAACTCTCAGGTAGCTTTTGCATATTTTAACAAAATTTTCATATAAAAAATGCTGATATAAATTCATACAATTAGGCTAGTGTTAAAAGGTTCCATTATCTACAGCTGAAGGCAATATTATAACTACACTGTCTATGCTTCTTGAATTTTGATGATAAATTTGAAACATGATCATTGAAGATTGCTTCCTGCTGGAGGTTACTTCTGCATAAATCTTTTTAAATGACAGAGTTGATGAAAGTAATGGCAGATGAAAATTTGGTGCCTCTCTTTAAAAGACTGGATTCCGGATATGGTTGCTTTCTTTTGAATATACCTCTGGTTATTGTGTTTCATACCTAACAAATTCCATTCAAATATGCCAGGAATGAACCTGAATGGGGGGAGACACTTTTTTATGAGGGCACACCTTGTTGTCCCCCTGTTTTTCTATGCATTTTTGTCAATTTTTTATGTTTTTCTTTTGTTTAATTTTTAGTGGGGTGGGGGATGCAACCCCTTAGCTATGTGCCTTCTAGAAATTAGGGCTTGGCTTATATTTCACCAATTTTCACCTACAGTCATAAAACACTTAGTTGAATCAAGCAGTTTTAAACAATTATTTTTCATCAAAATATATTCCATTCTTTAAGTATGATGAAAAAATTTATGTGTATTGAAATACATACAATCAGCAGTAGATGTGAAATCAGCCTCTGTGCATATCTTATCAAAAACGAATATTAGAATATTACATTATTATTTTCTTTCTATTAGACAATCATCTGTCCATCAAAAAAAAAAGGCTGAAATAACAAGTTGATATGTTATTCCTTAAAGTCTAATGAGAAAAACTGTGTTTGATGAAAAGTATTCAATTTCAAAATCATTTCTATTTACAAACAGGAAACAATCTTTGTTCCTTTTCCTACCTCATACATCATGACAAGATGGTAAAGACAGTTTTAAGAACTACCAATGAAGATACATATACAGGAGAGTGCATAGTAAAATTTACAGTTACTGGTCGAGTTGAGGCCTTTGTAGACTGGTAACATCTGTATCCTCACATCTGCCTTTCTTCCGAACACACAGGAATTACACAGAGCAGTCAACTCTTTGCAATCTGTTCTACTCAATTCATGGGGTTTAGGTTGACATCCCTGTGTGTTCATGCCTACTGCAGATAGGTAGAGACAGCAATTAGGCCACAGAGTCCTCAACTGGACTATTGAACAAGTATTAGCATCTGCATTGAAGGCGCATGCCCATGTCCCACGGACGTTTAACCGACAGCATTTAATTCGCCATAGCTGAAGTGGCGTGCTGCAGCACATACACCTCAGCTCATTAGCAAAGTACAGCTAAAGCATATGCCCCTCATATTCATGTTGAAGATCATTCAGACTTGCACTCACTTCATTTGCAGAATCAGAAAAAGTATGATAATCTTTTAAAAGCATTGTTCCTAGCCCCTTCTGAAATCTGAAATATATTTCTGTTGATTTGCTTTGAATTTCTAAATGATATCTTTAAGATGGAAATGCAACTCATTAGTAAGCGCCGCACCCTTTGCATTGAATGTGAAATGGTATTCAGACTTGTGCACACCTAGGCTGCGGAATTAAGAGGGGAAGGGTAATTCTTTTAGAATTTATAGTGTAAAGCCAGATGAATTATGTAAATGTTGATATTTTAGTGCACATATATTTTAGCAAATTTATTGAAATTCATGAACATTTTCATACTGTTATTTTCAAGTTTTGAACGATCATTGAACACAAGAAAATATTAGCGAACTCGTGGTCACAAAATTAGCGAAAACAAAATCCCAGCAAAAGATTCAACTGATAAAGTATAATATCTACATACTATGAATAATCCTGATTATCACTTGATGTTGCAAAAATACTATGCATTGGAAGTGATCGAGTCAAAAAGGGGGAAAAAATCTCTCATGTAAAGACACATCTAGGTACTTTTGCAAATTTGTAATACAGAGAATTGTGAGTATCTTAGAGATGGCAATTAATCTGCAATATTTAAAATATGTATAAAGAAAACATTTACAGTTTCCCTCTTTTAAAAAAAAAACTAACAGTGCAATTTGATAAAGTAATGTTCAGTGCCAAAACATTTTCATGTACATGTATGCTCCAACCTTAAATTTTATAAGCCAGCCATTGTTTTTTGTAACAGATCATCTGAACTCTTTATTCTCAATTCTCGAAAAACTAATACTAAAGATAAGGAATCTACATTAAAATAATCTCTCAAATCTTCATGATAATCTTGAAATAACCATCTTCCAATTGACATAACACAAAGAATCTATGGATGATGGCATAATTATTCCAATACCCTCTGCTAAATAAACGATTCACAAGTGATGCCGTCCAAACACAAAGCAAGGAAAAAATATGAGCACTTGCGGCTCTGACCAGAAAGATGGCACGAGTGCATACAGAAAACATAAGGGTTCTTTGGTGTTTTTTAAGTGCCTACTATCAATGGTCGCAATCAAAACAACCGACCACGCTCTAGATATCTTTGGATATATTGAAATCATAAAAGACCGGAGGCATATGAAAGAGAATGAGGTATCTTTTCAGGTATGTAACTTTAATGACCTTGAGAGGTATTCGATAATAGTAAGCGATTCATTTTTTCCCATTATGTCATTCAATATTTCCTCACAGATTATGCATAATATGTAAACCTTTCCTTCCAAAATTCCTGCTTTTTCTTATTCAAGAAACATTTTTATATGTCTCAAAAACACTGCTAGGTTACAATAATTCTATCTGACAAAGTCTTCTTTCAAAAAGGAAAACACGTATTAAAGATAAAAAGAGTTTATGACAATAATTTCAGTAACCTGTTAGTACTATTTAGCTATAATGGACAATGTGAAGACAGTGAGATCATCAGACCATATTGTTCTAAGCTTTGATATGGATCATAGGTAGCAAAGGATTGTGACTTGAACTATTTGAGAGAACCTGAATTTTGTGATTGCATCTTTCATAGTCATCTCAAATTCACACATTTTTAGTCCCAAATCAAATTCCAATCCCACAACACTTCTTCACATACATCATCTGAATAGGGCTTGTCTAAATGTCACGTACGGCGATTACCTGAGGGACACCTCATCTAGCACTAAATGATGCAGGTGTAATGAGACAGTACCTGTAGATCGAGATTGCATCTTTTATTACCATCCATTCCATCCCCATGGGAACAAGTGTGAACGCTTCACTTCATCTTCAGGTGATACAAACGAGACCGGTGGTGATGGAGGAGGAGTGAGATGGTGAGGTTCTTTCTACGAAGAGATGAGGTGTCTACTAACACCCACCATAGCATTTATATTCCCATCATTAACACTTTCCATACTCATTATAGCATACCTGCCAACCCAAAATCACACTCTTTTCCTATTAGCCATCATTAGGTGGTATCAACATCTTTGGACACCCATAGTTATTCAGAAGCGCAACAACACCATTACACATCCATCTTAATCATAAGACACCCTCTTGTTAATTAATAGAATCAATGGAGAAAAAATACTTGAATTAATGGTGTTTCTAGTATGCCTTTTTGCATTGATATAAACAAATCTTGAACATCCATTTTTTTCTAAGAACCACATACACTTAGTGTCAATGGAAAAAAAAAGAAAATTTTCCTAAGAGACAGATATACATTTCATACCGTTCTTCTCTTTGTAGTTATTTACAGACTTTTTTCATTTTTGTATCCCGCATGAACCATAAAATGACTAGAAAATTTGGGATCCATTTTCAGCTTGGCAGGCAAGTTATAGGCACAACTGGGAAGGAGCATTCAATTCAAATAGGACCTTTCAAGGAATTCACACATCTACAAGGCTCTGCAGACCCAAGTACCTGTCGGCTTGTATGGGACAAGTGAAACTCCTGGTAATTTTGACAAGCAATTCTATAAGTTACTTGCCTAAGTCACCATTTTTACAGAGACAAAATATTGTTCTTCTATATGATTTATAATGAAATCACAATTTTTATTATTGTTTATCTGTGTCTCTCATATTTGCTCATAATCCGTAAGCCACAAGCTCATTCAAATAATCGAAGACATATTCTGAAAAGCGACATTGGACACAAACAATTCAGACTCTGAATGATATTTAAAATATTTTGATATTTGTCTTCATTTAAACTTCTATTTGATCAATGAATAAAAAAATAAATCAAGAAATGAATTGAGATTGTCTGAACTTTCACAATATTATAAACAGAATTGCTGACATCCTAAATATATACAGAGTGAGTTTCTAGCAATGTCAATACTTTGCCATATCACAGTTATACAAAATATATCTTCATAATATTTGCCAAAAAAATAAGGTTTTATAGGATGTATGAACTTGCTATATGAAAGACAAATACAGCATCTTTTTCAACAGACTTATTTTAATTCTCTATTCAACTCCTACTCTACTCTACTCTCCTAAAAGAGGCTACTCTCATATTCTTCCCATCATTTTTGCCTTCTAATACCGAGGACTACACAAGATCTATCTCTGTCGCCATCAGAAACTGATCTGGTCCCAAGGAATTGAAATGTCCACCAGCTTTACTGGGAATAAAGCTCCAGAGATCAAAAATATTCCCTGCGAGCTTCTGAAAATACTCTTCATTTCCCAATTTATACCAAAGCCAAGAAATAGAAATGAGTCAATGTGTCCAACATTAGCAAGGCATAGTCTGGATTTGCAGACCACACGTGACCTTTAATAAATGGTAATTACGAATATGAACATATTGTTTAGGAGTAAAATGTCATTGATCTAAGAAAATGCTGGAAAATGCACTATGAAAAGGTAAAGATACAAAAGACGAAAATTATCTATCTGGCATATGAATTATGTATTTTCATTTTTAGATATTTTCAGTAACTATATTCTATCTCTCCATGTAAAGAAGAATCATTACTCATATCTTATTTCATTCCTGTCTCCATAAACTTGCAGCTTAAAAATATCAATTTACATCCTTTCCAAGCCATTAAGCGCCTAATGCTTGATTACTCTCACCATTGACAGTGAATACTTAAATATTCTCATTTTTGCATTCCGATCATGTATCTTTGAAGCTGCTACAGAACCCACTAACGAATGCATGTTCACAACTGCCTATTTGAATGAAGGAGCCTGTATCTGTAGAATAGCCCATGATCGATGCATTGAGCAATGCTCTAATTGCCAACGTTCCATTAGCACTCTCCCCTAGCTCTCTATACGTCCAAAACCAACCACGTATCAATCTTTGAGGACGTGTTGCAAAAATTTAAATAATGCTCCCCCATCCCTGACGGTTTTCTTTCTTCTTCAAGTTCATCGTATAGATCGTCTTCTCACTATTTGTCCCTGACCGGGAGTGCACAAGCTAGGTTGCATCTCATTGCCAAATGTCTGCATTGCAATCTTGTCTTATAGGAGGTATTGCCAGAAAGTTGCAACTGACTGTAAGTTGCAATCAAATGCAAGTTGCAGTTGATCAGCATGTGCCAATCAACATCCCTGTTTCAGGCACATCTCGAGAGAAATGCGAGGTATGTGCAAATTAGAATGTGCATTTCAATTTGCAGCTAATCTGCCATTGATTTGCAACCAATTACAACTTTATAACAGCACCAGCATAGTTCCATTATAGTTTTTAAATTTGCATTGGCAGGACCACAGAAAATCTAATTCCTTCCTTCCCTCCTTCCCTAAAATTTCTATACTTTCCAAACATTTCCCAGTTTCTCTGTCTTTAAGCTCCGTCTCTGATTCTGTGATCACCTTCTCTCCATCTTTTGCTCTCTCTTCTCTCTCCCTCTTTATTTTGTTTTCTCTTGTCCTCTTTCTCTTCCCTATCTTTAGCTTATATTCCTTCTTCCTTCTCCCATTAACACCCTCCTCCTCCCTCCTTCCATCTGATGAACTCACACCAACCTGTACATGAAATTCAAAATGCAGATATTACCTGTACTGCAAAAGTACATTCTCCAAAATAAAAATTAATGAAAGAATTAGATGTAATATACTCACCCATTTGTTATCAGTTCCTTTGAGGCTTCTGAAGATGAGCTTGAGCTCCTTGACTGAGATACTATAGCTGGACAACACGCCAATAATCTCAATCAGTAAATCTGTACAAAACAAAGAAATAATTCCAAAGGGGTCAGAATTATGGACATTTCCATTTCATTTGCATCAGTCAGAGTCACAGCCAACTGGAATACACATCACATTTTTGCACAAATGCACATTGTTACATAATATAGCTATAAAATATCTGTGATGAGAGCTCTAATCCGTTACCAATTATGTGATGAGCCCAAGATGAGCAAGTATTTCATGCGTAGACGCTATTGCTATACTATAGCTCGACAATACACCAATGATCTCAATCAGTAAATCTGTACAAAGCAAAAAAATCATACCAAAGGGGTCAGAATTACAGAAATATCAGTTTTATTTGAAACAGTCAGAGTCACAGCCAACTGAAATACACATCACATTTTTGCACAAATGCACGTTTTTACATAATATAGCTCTATAAAATATCTGTGATGAGAGCTCTAATCCGTTACCAATTATGTGATGAGCCCAAGATGAGCAAGTATTTCATGTGTAGACGCCATTGTGATGTCATCGAGAAGTAGTAGACAAGAATTGAAACTGAATTTGGGAACGAGAGCAGCGGACGGGTTGACATTGATCGACCTTCACTTCCAGTCGACTGTGACCCCATACTAAATCAACAGGGTAAACTAGGAAGTCCTTTATTTCAAAGGCAGCATGACGATTTGATGAGTTGGATCACAATAATTTATAAACAAAAGCTAGCCAGGTGGTAAGGGACATTATACTGCATATTATTACTGGACACCTGACCATTTAAAAGAAACAAAACTTTCATAAAGAGGGGCTCAATTTTTTGCCTTAATTACAAATGACATATAAATTTAGGAGCTATTTTCCATCTTAAGTAGGGAAGCTTATTTTCTACCTCAAACCATGTCTCAATTATTGATTTTTTATGCAGGGTGCATTAACAAACCAACGATGTTTATGCTTGTCTCTGTTGTGGTAAAATATTCCACTCTTTGGCCAACCATGTTTTCCAGATTCCAGGCTGATAAAATACCACATGATCTAATTTATGCAGGACGTGTCGATAGCTCTGAATTTCAATCATTTGTCGATCATACTAAATAAGTTTTGATCGAATGAATAATTTCCCATCTCATGAGGATAAATCAATGCCATCTAAGATCAAAGACTGATTTCCCTTTTTTACATTTTGTATTAAAGGGAATGAATTCTGACTTATAAATTCATGGATAATTAATGGATCCATTCACCTACAAAAATTCAAAAATTTCAGAACATGAGACATGACAAGTGAATATGAAATTAAACATTCCAATTGAATAATGAAAAGGGCATGAAATATTTGTGATTATCAAGAGACAATTAAGCAAGTGACAGTCCATAGACTGAGTAAATTGTTATAACTCATGAATGCAACTATACTTAACTTGTATAAGCTTTAAGGCTATCCTAAATTTAGTACAAGGACTTCCTTCTAAATATGATGGTCTCTAAAGCAATAGCATCCAACCACAGCATGTGGGTGGTAGTGCATTTCAATTTTCAATCGTTTTCTAGAATCCAACGAGAAATGAAATCTACAGAAAAGAAAATCAATGACTACCTCATGCGGGCTTTCAATGCCTTGCAGACAACCGTTCCAAATAGCAAGGAGTTACTTTTGGAAGTGGGTAAAGCGTGTTTTATTCAGCACCTGCGTCCCAGTTTTTAGAAGGTCAAAATAATGATTTTGTTCCAAAGAAACAATCACGTTTGTCTAGATTTGGGTTTCGAAACCCAATCGACCTGCCATTATTTCTTGCCCCGGAGGATGCCGACTTGTTGGATGACAAATTCAGTTCCCCTTTTTTAATTTTCCCAATACAGGAATGTAGCCCTTCGAAGAAAATTATAAATCCTGTCTATCCTTTGGAATGGCAAATTTTACTTCAATTTTGAGCAATTGAACATTTGTAATAATAAACCTTTTCACATTTTCAAAATATGTCAATGTCTAAATATTGTAAAATCAGTATACTGAACTTTTGAAATAACAAACCTTAAAAAAAAAAACGAAAAGCAACACTTTATTAGGGATATCAGCAACTCGATGAATCATTATTTTAAAAAACGATTGGATAAAACTGATCTTTAAGATCATAAGCAGGGACTGACAATAAGATAAAAAAATATCATCTAATCTTAATATTTGTCCCTGTGCATAAAAGATGATACATGTTTGATAAAGTCAACTCCAAATTTAAATAAATCGTTGCTGAAATTCTTCTTGCCCATTTAAATTGTGGATCCAGCAGCCGTTAAGCAGCGCCGGTTTGACATTGCTCTATCCTTTCTTGTTAAATGCCAAACAGGGAAGCAACTATTCCTATCTTATCATACAATCTTTTGGTATGACGCAGCTGGGAATCAAACCCTGGACCTTCCTGTTGTGAGGCGAACGCTCTCCTGCTTGAGCGTACACACCTGTGTATTCTGATTTTATAATAAAAATGTCTCTTAATCCAATTAATATAGAGTATGTCTACCAATATATTTGAATGCTTCAGACTTTCTTACCAGCAATCATTTCATCACTACTTGGTAGCCACTGGAGGAGTATCGCTATGATAGAGTTAGACACTTAGGGGGTGTTGCTCAAAAGTTGCAATTGATCGCAAGTTGCAGTTGATCAGAATGCGCCAATCCAAATCATTGTTTGATGCACGTCTTGATAAATGCACACATCGTGCGCAAATGAAAATGCATGTTACAATTTGCAAAGTTGAAGTTGTTTTGCAGTTGATTTTGAACGACACCCCCTAAGGCATGTAAGACTCAGGTAACTTTCAACACATGTCCAAGACATAGGGGGTGTTGCTAGAAAGTTGAAATTGATCACAATTTAACTGCAAATCTCTTGCAAATTGAAGCGCACCATTTGCGCTTGTTACAGGATGCGCATGAAACAATAATTTTGATTAGCATGTACATGTAACAATCAACTATGACTGGCAATTAATTGCAATTTTCTAGCAACATTCCAATAGTGAATGCTAAAGACCAACTTACCAGCAATCATTTCATCACTGCTTGGTAGCCGCTGAACTAGTTTCTCTATGATAGACACCTCTGAACAGGTTTAAAGATTGAGGTAACTTTAAATACATGTCCATGATATAGGCGACATTGCTAGAAAGTTGAAACTGATCGCAAATCAACTAAAAATATTTTGCAAATTGAAACTCACAATTTGTGCTTTGTACAGGGCATGCATGAAACAATAATTTTGATAAGCACGTACCAATAAACTTCAACTTGCAATCTATTGCAACTTTTGAACAACACCCCCAAAGAGTATGTGTACCAATATATTTGAATGCTAAAGACCAACTTACCAGCAATCATTTCATCACTGATTGGTTGCTAGAAAGTTGAAACTGATCACAAATTAACTGCAAATCTCTTGCAAGTTGAAACTCACAATCCTCGCTTCTCACAGGACACGCATGAAACAATTATTTTGATTAGCATCTACCAATCAACTACAACTTGCAATTGATTGCAATTTTCTAGCAACATCCCAACTACAACTACAACTTACCAGCAATCATTTCATCACTACATGGTAGCCGTTGGACAAGTTTCTCTATGATGGACACCTCTGAACAGGCTTGGAGGTTTAGGTAACTTTTACGCAAGATAGCAACGAACATGCTCAGGATCTCAGCCTATGGATAGAAAAAAAGAGAACAAAAATGGTAAAAGATGGGGGAAATAGGCATATGTCTAAAAACATGATACTTTATTTACAAATATACTTTATATTCTTAGCGCATTTCACTTTACTCCTTGGAATATAAAGTGAAAATTAGGTTACTCCCTAAGAAAATGTTTAAAAATACATCCATAGAACTTACAGCAACGTACTACTCAAGAATTATGAATAAAATATGATAAGATAAATAAGAGTTGAAACAAAACATTTCATCAAGTTAACATCAGATATTTTTTTTCTACAAGAGGTATGCTTTAACAATTGAATTTACTTTGTGAGGTAAATCAAACTTGTATATATCCAAAACCATCATGATTTGATGGATGGTACGATGGCTGGTACGATGGATGGATGGACGGATGGATGAAAGGATGGATGGATGGAAGGATAGATAAATGAAAGGACAGACAGAAGGATGGATAGATGAATAGATTATCAAAATAATATTCATGGCAGCTTGAGGCTAAATTGCAATCGGTGTGCAAAAAAAAAACTTTGTACATTAATTGTAGAGAAAATTAACATGTTAACATCTACCCGAGATAGCCAGAAGTACAAACACGGAAATATTATTAATACATTGATAATTGTATCCTGTATTCTCAATAGGAAACGCACAGAAATGTCTGGTTAGAGTAGATTAAATGGATTAACTCATTGATCATTGAATCCTATATCTTCTATCTATATGCCTTGTACTGGTACCCTCTTGTTCAAGAAATGCAACAGACTAGATACAAGAACATCAACATAAAATCTGCCTTTTAATATGACATTTTTAAAGCTTTGGTAGGGTTGTCCATGTGTTGTATGAAAATATCTCATAAACTTAATATTCCTGCAATAAGTAATAGTCTTGTACATTCAATAATCCTACAATATCCTGAAATATGGTGGGAAAAAATTATTTAAGCATTTCTTTCTATTTTAACAAAGTTAAAGGAGTAAGAAAAATCTGCAGTTGTTTATATTTGGATTTAGATTTTCCTCAATATTTGGATTTTCCTCAGTGCCATACAACTTTGTGAAAATTCTACCAAAATATCAATCAGCGTGAAAAATAATCCCAAGCATGGCTTTAGTTGCAATTCCAAAATAGGGTGGATAGCCATCACTGACATGTTTTTAGACCGACCCCAGATATCTTACAGTTTGTGTCGTCATGGAGATTTATAATGCAAAAAGAAATCAGAGCTGGCCTCTCATTCCACTCACGTGAAATTAAGGTGATGGATGGACAGTGCATTTCTGTGCAGCAACTCACGTAGAAGTTATGTGTTCAAAACAACAGGTTTTATCATTGGAGGACCATCCTACCATAAAAAAAAGCACACAAGCAACCAAGTATTTGTGTATTTTGCTCAAAGCAAAACAGAATAGTTGACTTTGTCATGAAAGTATAATAATTTGAGTTCTAATCAATTAGGTTGTTCAAAATAACTTGTTTTATATTTAGCTAACCACCCTACACTAATACAGCTCTAACGCAACCAATGTTTTGTTCATTGTGATAAAAGTAAAGGGACAAGTTGACTTTTTGTCAATAAAGTATGATACTTTCAATTAAATTCAATTTAAAAAAATTGTTCAACCACATATTTTTTTTATATAGTTGGGGCCCTGAAGAAGCAGCAGTTTGCTTATAAAACAGGGCCCCTTAGAGTACTAATGAATTGTTTTATCCATGAAATTTTAAGAATAAATTGTTGAAAAGTAATGTTAACCAAATGTTTGTATTACATTTGTACGGATACTGCTGCTTTTCATATTCATTTTATTATCATTTCATTGTCATTTCATTTCCTTCCACCTTACAAAAAAAAAATCAGACAAAAGCATCAATGTCTATAAATAATGTTTTGAAACTGATGCAGATGCTGTTATAATGAAATACTCTAAATCATGTTAACCTCATATTCCAATCCTCGTGAACTGCACTTGAAGCGAAGCATAGTGAACATCATAAGATTCAGCGTCTCGTCTGGTTGTACTTCAATCCAGTTATAGTTAATGGGGTTCCCTAATATGAGGACGATTGAGGGCTGTGTAACATGTAGCAGCCAGACAGTCAGATGGCTTCGTCTGTCTTGAATGCAGACATCAAAACCATTGCCTTCTCTACCATCCCTACCCCATCCCCTACATACCACTACCAATACCACCACCAATCACTGCCTCTCTGATTTTCCAATTAATATGATTGACAGTCTCGTAACCTTAGCTCAAAAGATGATTCCGGAAAAAGCAATATTTTGCATTTCAAGTGTACACACTTCCATTTCAGAACATACAATGAATTTCAGATATATCGGGCCCTGGTATTTTTTTTCTCAGTAACTGATTTAATCACTTCTCACCCCCTCCAACAACAACAAATCTTGGTCGTATGAAGAGTGGCATTTTGAGGTGATCAGGATTTCTATGCACATAACATTTGTAGAAAATTTGGCTGAATTTAAATACTAGCAAAATCTAAGGAACCTTAACCTCCTTAAGACAACTATTTAGGTTTATATGCATATTCACAAATTAACTGGGATTTCCTATGTGGAAGAAAATGTTCAGGTTCTCTCTCAAGTTATTCTGATAAACTTTTTAAACAGTTTCCTTCCCTCCTGCCCCTTTCATTCCCTCCCAATTATCACCATCCTCACATCCATCCACATGTTCTCTTGCTCCACTTCCTGTGATGCGATCACGTACGCGCACCGCTCATTCAAGGACGATGTATAGCCTCCCCAATACTATGCAGTCCCTCTTCACAGTTTTTGATGGAGAGGATTTCCCATAAGGGTTGTACACATTTCACAACCCTCGGCAGCAAGGAGTAGACACTTCAACAAAAATTGTCTCAATAGACACATGAAAAATGATGTGGTCCAATTTTTCTGATTGGTTACCAAGATCTCTGTTAACCCATTGGCCACTGGAACTGGGAAATCCCTGCACAGAGTCTATGGAAATTACAGAATTCAGTTGTCAATGGGTTAAAAACAACTGAAATAAAATGTAACCCAGAGATTTCTTTACTGGTGCAGTAACATGTATGAAGTGTAGTTAAATAAGAGGGATCGAAATTTATTTTGTGTGCATCTCGCTGAGTGAATGCATGAATGGGATTTGCTTACTTTGTCCAATTCCTTTGTTCCTTCTGCTTATAGTGCTAACATGAATACCATATCAATCATTCAATAACCCAGATACAAAACATCATTTTACATTTTCCATTAAAATTGAAATAGATGTAGACCACTCAAGGCAATATCTTTAAA
>BQKZ01000706.1:41932-57383 GCA_036244855.1 Temnopleurus reevesii
CTTTACATATACCAGAAGGCTGGTCACTGCTTTGCGCAAGTGTAAAATTGAAGCCGTACAATATGGCTTAATATTGTACGGCTTAAAACTCTCATATAGATAATAATGAAGGATAACCTAGATATAAATGTAAATAGAAAAATGTGTTAAGAATATGAGAAGACATAAATTGACAGACAATGAAGACAGAATTGGACAGATATGTAGATCAAATAATGAAGCAGTTATATTTGCACTCACAATGACAAAATTTGGCGATAAAAATATTCGCTTTTACCAAAACTATACTTGGGCTTTAAGGTGACAGAAGCACTGTTTCATGAACCCATTCTTATAGCAACATATTTCAATGAGCTCTTCTTTAATTAACATTTAAGTTAATAATTGTTGCCAAGTTCAGATTTCTTTGTACTCTTCATGTATCATTTCCTGTGAAAGTTTCAACAATACATGTCAAAGGCATGCACTGAATATGCAGAATTTGTATGAATGGTGATGATAAAAAAATGAATTTATTAAAGAGGTCAAAACTAAAGCAAAATTAAAGATTGCTAGAGGTTCTACCCTGAAAGAAGAAGGGTTTGAGGAAAAAGATAGAGGGTAGAGAAATAAAGGTAGAGGGTAAAAGAGATTTAAAAAAGGGGGAAGGAATTGGAGAGAGGGGGAGTGTGATACAAACATACACAGATGAAGAGGTCAGAACTCAATGTGGTAGCAATATTTGTATGTGTGAAATGAATCGGTGCAGTTCACACAATCCTCTTTACAAGATGACCAGGAGGACTGAACTTGTTGACAGAGTAGCTTCAGCATTCTGATGTGATGATTACATTGATTTCACACGTCTCAATCTACGAGATGCCGACAAGGATTCTCCAGAAATGAAAGATTTCAAACTAATCTGAGCTGGCCATGTGATATCGGTATTTATTTTGAGGTGTCAGAATTAAGAGGTTTTAGACTGCACTGCCATTTTATTCAATTATACACTCAAAACTTGATAACGCATAATTCTAACGCACTATTTGTACCTCACTATTCTTTATCGTTGAATGTTATAATTATTTACATTATATTCTATAATATATTACAATAATGTATATTCTTGTTATACCTGCCATGAGCCTCGAAAGGTGCCATGGGCCTGGATGTGATTGTAAACTGGCACTTGTTTCTCATAAATGCTTGATTAAATATTATAATTCATCTATGGCGAATACACCAGCATGAACCATCAAAATAGAATTAATTAAACCATTTTCTTGTGCAAGCACTACATGTAATACAATTACATATTCAATATTCAATTCAATGACATATTCAAGAAATTGTTAACATTAATTTTTACTTGAATGCATCTACACACGTCTCTCGAGTGAAAAACTATTTTAAAAAATATTTACTGTTTGAGAATGTAATAAAATTACAAGGCTATAACTGTTACTGTACTCCATTTGTGATATTTGATCACACAATAGTCTCGCCAGAACATAATTGAATTTTGCTAAGTGAAATAACAGAAATCTTTATTCATATGTCCATAAAGCCTTTAGACTTCATACTGAGGAATGTAAGCAGAACTGACATAGATTGATTATCAGAAGGAATATATCATAAGGACGGATTTTCGGTTTAATCTTTCAATAAGCATTGATTGTACGATGCCATTCTACTAAAAACATCTCACTTTGAAGAAGCAAAGAGAGTATTTGTCTTGACATTAATGAAACGAAAATATGAATTATATTTGCATACAGAAGTGCATACATTGTGGATGCATGAAGCCATGTTGAAATATTATCAGGCACCACTGTCAAATGATTAACCAATTGCTCTCAAGTTTAACCAAATAGAGCTTTGAATATTTGATACAATTGATTTAAACTATTTCTGGTTTAGAACAGTTTACCTGCCCTCCAAATGAACTCATGAATTTGTATTTCATATCATTAATTCATGTTTGCCATGGGAACATTCCAACACTCCTGTAGAACATCAAGCCCAAGAATGTGATATAATCACATCATGCTGGAGACAAGTACAATTCCAGAGATGTCCGTAAATTTGATGACAGCGACTAACCAAAGGTAGACGGATTGCACAGTCAATATTGGTGTTTCTCTTCCGTGTCGACATGTAACCGTCAAAAACAGACCTCGCTACTTATCAAGGTTCAATCACGAAGGTAAACTCTAACCAATACATCTCTAAAACCCTGATGAACAACTAGTTTTAACATGAACACTGTTCTTTAATCTCTTTGGGAAGTAGACCCACTATGCTTTTAACCTACGCAGATATTGACTCTTTCTATATTGCTAAACCGCGGCGCAGAGTTGACAAGGCTCAGAATACGATTTACATCATACGTGCAGAAAATAAAATTGAGTATTAGGGAAGCCAACCTTTGGGTTAGCAAAATGCCATGGCTTTGAGTGACAAGTGTGGGTAATAAAATCCAGCTTTCTTCTCCCGGCGGTTGTTTTATTTTGTGCGTACTGCAAGCCAAGATTGGCCTCATATTGCCTGCTCAGTTGCCGATGCCGAATGCATTATGCTCAAATTGGCAATGCGATCTGGGCGATTTGAGCATCTTGAATCTATCCATCTCACTCTCTGGGGTACAGGCTATGCAGAGACACCAAAAGCTATGCTTTGGCATGTCTCTCTCATTGAGTTTTATTGGGTTCAGTGTCAATTCAATACAGGGGGGAAACCACAGACGATCGGAACACAGCATCACTCCGCTTCTACATGTATGTACAGCACAAAACCAATTTCTTTTGTCCATTGGTTTGACTTGATGCAATCTAAGATTCGCACAGCAAGAGATCAAACCATCTTCTGTGCTTGATTTTCTCGACTTATTATCATTATCATTTCTGCAACTCCAGCATTATAATAAACGAAACATGAAAAGATTTGACACTCTTAGCAGGGTGCTACAAGAATTGTCCACATCATTTGCCTGAATGCTGATTTATTTTTCCAAAGATTTTTAACAAGAAACAAATGCAGCTGCACACTCAAAACCATATTGGGCTTAATAGCTGTCAGTGAAGTTGGTTTATGCAGATAGACCACTGGATGATCACGACAAATTGACAGCCGAGAGGGTATATACTTCTTGGACAACGGAAAACCAGTAATTACCAAATTTGGCAAGTTCTTGCCCAATGATTCAATTTTGTTGGCCCACGCATTCTGGCAAATGGGTTTGTAGCTTCCCTGCTTAGTTGTTAGCATTTATTCATATCTGGTATATTTGAGAATATCATGGATAATTTTAGGTTAAATATCTTTATAAAAAAAAACATGTTCAGTCTTGCTGAGGAGGATTACAAACATATTGCATTGATTGAAGTTTTGTTTCCAAAACTATCTCTAACAAAGATATCGATAACCCAAGAAACAATTTAGTACCAGACAGAGATACAAAAATCAGACAAAATATTCCAGCACAGTCCTGCATAGTCCCATTTTATCTCTATGCATGTTTACTGGCCTTCCTTTGAGGTTAAATGTAGCGGATATTCCTGCATCTTGTTGGCATGTGAAGTGATCCACAAGTGAATTACAGGCAGGTGTTCACACACTTGCACCTCCCATCATCCCCAGAGATGCCAACCGTTCCAGAATATGCATGACGTCAAAATTAAAATGTGAATAACACAAGAGCTGAACATACATGAGAGTAAACATGACAACAATAACTGTACTCTCAGCTGTTCACTTGTAAAAATCTTTTTACAAAAAAAAATGCACCTCATGCATATTCTGGGATGGTTGGCATTTCTGCATCATCCTGAACATTCTAGACGAACATCTAATGAGGTGATCTCAAGGCAAAGTGTATTGGATTGCCAAAGTTTGTGTAATCCCTCATATTCGTTTGTAATGTTTCAATATCTTTTTTCTTCTTCTTCTTTAGCATTACACAAAAAAAAAAATTTCTTCAAACATTAAAATGTTGAAAGAGGGATCTATCCATTTTCATCTTAAATCCTACATATATCTTTTGATATCATCTGAAAATAGCAAAAATAATTTATCACACACCATCTTTACATATATTTCTTTCGTTTAGAGCTCTACGTATAAAAGAGCCATTATAATTGATCTCTTTTGTCAAGTTTTCTCGACTAAAAACGATTAACTTGGTGCGTGTAAATGTTGCCACAACTTTTGCGGAGGGTAGAATAAAAATTACTTGAACTTAAAATCTCAAGTTCTTAAAAAAAGGGGAGCCAAAGAGCATTTCTGGTGCATGAAATGTGCAAATTGCAGATCATGAATCTTATATTACAAAGGGTCTTCTATTGCCATTTGGAAGCATCTTGGTGTAGTGGTTTTGATTCTCACCTTTCAACCAAAAGGTCAGGATTTGGATTCCACCCATGTTGGCAATTTCCTTCAGCAAGAATTTCATCCACATTGTGCTACGCACAACCAGTGAGATGAATGGGTACCTGAAAGGAATATTTATTCCTTGAAATGCAATATATGCGCTGGTGTATGCTGACTAAACCCTGGGTAATAATGATACAACAAGTATCTTGAGTGTTCTATAGAGTGGATACGTATGTGTTCTCCCTTGCATACATGTAATAGTATTATCATTATTAGTCATTACTACTACATACCGTATGTGGCTCAGTCCCCTTTTGCGAACATCTTACTTTTACTCTGTGGTGAAATTTATGATAGTTTTACTCACTGAGTAAGTATTCAGTGACTATTCTATGATAGATTTACGCTTGCAAATTTTTACACTACGTTTTTAACTCTCCAAACTTTTTAATCATTCTTTTTTTCACATTCAGCATCATACCTGATGACCTTTTGCCACTGCTCCTCATAACAAGTCATAGCCGCACCTGGACTGGTGAAATAACACCTCTCAGGAGAACAGTTTCATATTTCATGATAAAAGCAACAGCCTAATCCATTAAGAGATAGGATTACAATCTTCCTATCACAATGAATAAGGAAATGAAAATTCAGCATCAATTTTGGCAAAACTGCACAAAAATTTCTTGAATATTTGTCATATTTCTTTCTTGAGATCAATGCTCTTGAAGATTGTGTTTCAGGGCACTTCACTAACTACACACATGAAATAATTTTTAAGAAAGGAGGTTTCCTTTTAAAATTTTCTGTATTATGAAATTTGCTGATTAATGGGAGATTAGCTTTCTACATTACTGAACAATGTATGCATTCCATTCTCTTTGTAATTCAAAGCTAATAAGTGTTCAAATGTAATAAGCATATACCGTAGTCATGTATGAATTTATATCTTCATGATTAAATCCTATACTATCTCAAAAAGGCATCAAAATGAAGAATCTTTTGTATCCATCCCATGCGGATGAATGCAGAAACTAATCAAGTCTCAACATCCAAACCGATACCTCATACTCTATCACACTTTTCCGGTGTTTAGATAATATTTTGCCATTAAACATCCGGGTAATACTAGTCTGCTACCGCACATGGACTTTTTTCCGAACAAGTTTTATAGTCCTGATCAATGCTCTGATTGATGCAGCTGGAAAAAAGACGTCAGGTGTGTACACGCCTGTTCACTATAAGCATGAACACTGTATACTTTAATAACAATAATAATAATACATGCGACTTATAAGGCACCAAATCCACAAAGATTTAGTGCTCAAGGCGCCCATAAAAAAAATATTAGAGTGGAAAATAACACTGTTTCATCAAGGAACGGATCAAAAGGCAAAAGCTGGTCGGATGACGTTACGAAAACTATATCGCTTCCTGCTTCTTGCGGTATGACAGGATTTGCATGATAAAACAACCTTGGTTTAGCTCTGTTTCTTTATCTGCCTGAGAGTAGCATCAATGTGCCGGAGTGCATCCTATTTGGAGAGGTGGATGTCACTATACGGTACCCATGACAACATTTTCAATCAACTTTGCCTCTCAGCTGAGGAATACAGGTATCATAGGAGGTTTGGCATATGACAAGAGTGTGAAAGATATGGGGTCCTGTTTTTGTTGCATGACTTCGTAATGTAACTTGATTCATTACTGATAAATATTAATAAAATTGCCATAAACTGCTAGGCAGCACCCAAGCGATTCTTTTTTTTTAAACTTCAGCTCTTCATGTATACATGAAGCATGTTCATGTTCTCCAAATCTACCAAGTACTTCTTTGCATGTTGACAGTCACATTCTTAATCTGCTCTCACTGCGTTGGGCAATATTGCCCATGTGATATCTGGGCCTGAGAGTGAGTACAACTTAAAAGCATGACAACTGTTCCTACAATGACAAGTTCTGTAGAATCTTTGATCTTATTGGCTTTTGCACACTAATTTCATTCAAAGTTGTAAATTTTTAGCAACAGGCCACAGGACAATTGAGTATGTTCATATCTTCAGAAGATAGCAATGCACAAAAAGAGTGCATACATGTGACAACCACATATTTCATATTTTCCCAATACAAAAACAAAAAGAAATCTTCAAAAGCTAAATCAGCAGTGATCAATCATTTCAATTCAAATATAAGTGACCTATAATTCACTTCAATACAGGTTTTGCTCTATGGGCGATTCCATGCCATGTTGTACGGACATTTAGAGAGATTTTTCAATTTCTTAGCAACGCAACAAGAGAAAATTTCAAAATTCTTGGATTATCTTAAAGAGTAGTCTTAGGGGATCAAACTTCAGAGGGTAGTTGGGGTACCCACCTTTTTTATTTTCTGAGAACTCGAAAAATATGACCATGTTGTACGGACACAGAAAAATCATGTTTTTATGAAAAAAATCTTTGACCTCNAGATTTAGTGCTCAAGGCGCCCATAAAAAAAATATTAGAGTGGAAAATAACACTGTTTCATCAAGGAACGGATCAAAAGGCAAAAGCTGGTCGGATGACGTTACGAAAACTATATCGCTTCCTGCTTCTTGCGGTATGACAGGATTTGCATGATAAAACAACCTTGGTTTAGCTCTGTTTCTTTATCTGCCTGAGAGTAGCATCAATGTTCCAGAGTGCATCCTATTTGGAGAGGTGGATGACACTATACAGTATCCATGACAACATTTTCAATCAACTTTACTTCTCAGCCGATGAATTCAGGTATCATAGCAGGTTTGACATATCACCCATGTTTTCAAGAAGTGGTGGGAGCCAAAGGGTATTGTTGCATGAAGACCAAAAAACCTCAACATAGCGCCAATTCAGGGGGCATCCTATCGAACAACATGTTAATTTCATATAGGACACGTTTTGAATGGATTGTAACATATTTCGTGTAACAATACCCTCTGGCTTCCGTCACTTTGTGAAAACATGGAAGATATGACAAGAGTGTGAATGCTACGGGGGTCGTGTTTTTGTTGCATGACTTCACCATGTAATTCTACTCATTACTAATAAATAGGAGTTAAGTTGCCATAAATTGCTGAACACCATCCAAGTAAATTCTTTTACTAAACTGTAGTTCTTCATAGAATGTTCATGCTCTTCAACTTTCTCTAGTACTACTCTGTATGTTGACTCTCACATTCTGAAACTGCTCTCACTGATTCAGACAATTGCCCACTTTACATCTGGACTTAATGTACACAACTTAAAATTATGCCAATTTTTCCATCCATGACAAGTTCTGTAGAATCAAGGATCTTATTGGCTTTTACACACCAATTTCATTCAAAGTGGCAAATTTTTAGCAACAGGCCACAGGACAATTGAGTATGTTCATATCTTCAGAAGATAGCAATGGGCAAATATAGGGAAAAGAGTGCATACATATCACAACCACATATTCTATATCTCCCCAAGATAAGAACATTCACTTTGATGCAAATATTAGTAACCTTTCGTTCATTTCAATACAATGTTTGCTCTTTGCATGACTCCTTCATCCGAACTAGAAAACACTGCTAAAACATTGCTAAAATATCATTGTCCATACTTCACTAATTCTAAATCCACTAAGTCCACATCTTCTCGAGATAACGCCCACATATCCATAACATACCTAAATCAGCAACGATCATTTAATGCAGCACTGATTTAGTGAATACAAATGCTATATCACTTTCATTTCAAATCGTGTTGGCACTTATCATTATTTCAATATGTAGTCAATTGTAAGTCCACATCCTCTTCAGATAACAACCGTGGCAATATTCATAAAATAGAAAAAATATTCATTGATCAATTACACTATTTACTATTCTGATGGAAATCATCTTTTAATCATTTAAAAACCTTCTGATCATTTACAACAAATCTTCATTTAATTATGATTTCAAATCCTTACCTTTTAAACATCTATCACCCTCCGTCATTAAAATATGAGTATACACTGCTAGCACATGTATCTTTCTGACAATTTGATGATCTACATTATGAATAATGAGGATCACTGTTTCCAAATTCAGAAAATTCTGAATCCACTAAGTCCACATGTCCTCTATATAATAGCCACAAATGTGGCAATATTCACAAGATCTATATATAGCTGAGATGAGCAGTGATAATTCATACTTCACAAATGCAAATCTTCATTTCATTTCAAAATCATCTTTTCTGGTGACATTTGCATGACCCTTTCATCCAAACAACATGGGTTGACACAGCTAGCAAACATCCCTTGTGATTACCAAAACATAGATTCATTCTAGATGGGTAACGATCAGACTTGATGCTGTTAAAATTGTTCCTCAGATGCGACAATTGCATTATATTGATTTGAGAACTATGAGGCGTCAGAGAAGATCAAACTGAAATTGGCCTTGCGATTTCATCCTCGAGACTCGGGAGATTGGCATCTAGAAAGATGTTGTCGTTATATTGGTTCTGCCTAGACATGTGTAGAATAATACGTTTATTCAGTGAATCTTATATTGCCAATTATAAACTTTGTGTAATTAATCCAAGCATTCTATTATTTCAATCCACTAATAACATATCCCCTTAAACACACAATCTGAGAATAATAAGCAATAACTAAATGAATAACGTTTTTCTAGTTTTCAGATTCCATCTGATATCTTTTTCTCAGATGAAACCACAATTGTCTCCATTTCTCTACCAATCATTTCTGTATCTCCTTTTTCATAATTCAATGAATTGACTGTTTAATCATAATCATAGATATAAGATAAACAGAATACCTATAATTTTTAAGTAGAATTGAACCTGGATCTACACTTGTCTCCAAGTGTTTAACCATATCTATCATCCAAAGTCAAAGTCATGAACAAGTCACAGATTGATTTTTAAAAATCAGAAACCGCAAATAATTTCAAGAACACAGCACTGCAAAACCTAATCTCAAGACACTTCAAATCATCAGCACAATGACGTCAAGAACATATATTAGGTGAAATATATGAGATGAATGTTTCACATTCTTGGGTAAAATCTCAAGAACAGCAACTAAAATTAGAACAAGATTCAATTCATGAGAGTCTGAGTGGCACTATTTTCATTAAAGAGTGGTGGATGATGACATTGACAATGATTAAAATGATGATGATGATGATGATGATGATGATGATGATGATGATGATGATGATGATGATGAAGATGATGATGAAGATGACGATGATGATGAAAATGAAGATGATGATGATGATGATGATGATGATGATGATGATGATGATGATGAAGACGATGATGATAATGAAAAATGAAGATGATGATGATGATGATAATCATGATGATGATGATGATGATGATGAAGATGACGATGAATATGACGATGATAATGATGAAAATGATGATGATGATGATGATGATGATGATGATGCTAAAGACGATGATGATAATGAAAATGAAGATGATGATGATGATGATGATGATGATGATGATGATGGTGATTATGATAATTATGATGATAATGAATATGGCATCAATGATGGTTATGATAATGCTATTCTTATTCAAAGGTTGTGTTTTTTTTTTTGGCATAATGTTACAGTACTATACAATCTTTATTTATCGTGTCGTCCTTTTATAAGTATGATAATGATTGTGATATTGATATTGATGGTGATGATGACAACATCCATGATGATGACAACATACATGGCGATGATGTCTGCAAATTGCTATCATCTGATTTTGGAGTACTTATCATTTATCTCATTGAGGCCTGCAAAACAGATTTACATCATCAACAGGTTGCTGTTAGAAAGTCAGCATCTCAATTCCGCTCCCCGAAATCACCTCTTGGATAGCATCAACACCCATGATACACGGTTATGAAAACTAATCTCTGTAATCATTTTCGTTAGATAGTAATAACATGAGCTAAATAGGGAAAACTCCTGCTCTCCTACCAAGGATGAACCAATAACATGGAGTGGAAAAACAGGAGGGTGCAAGAAATTAAACTGTTGGAAACCAGATTTATATTAAGAGAGAATATTAACAGAATAGATGCATGTTTCACCCCAAGTCCAGTAAAAGAAAATATTTTAGCATATCTTAGCGATTTAGCTCAGTTTCTATTGCTGCATGCTGGTTGTTATTTTCACATTTTGAATAATTGAAGATCATTATACACAATAATGTGGGTATTCTAATGCTATCCAATTCATGGTCACCAGATCGGCAAAAACAAGACCCCGATGAAAACTCAGCTCTTAGAGTATAAATGGAAAGTTGACATGAAGGGAAACCATTACAATCTTTCAAAATATTTGTTGGTAGTTCAATGGTGGTAAAATTCTCAATCCTAGTGATATTTATTGTAAATTTATCCAGCTTTTAAGAGAAGAATATGAACAGTTTATATGTAAGCATTATTTCAAGTACTGTGATTTAACAGAGAAAACTGATACGTCGGTGTAGAGAGGGACAAACTTACACAACTTAGATATTTGCTTTCACTTTTTTTCCTTTTTTTCGTGTACATGTATATCAAAAGATTTATCCATTAATAGGCACCATAGTAATCTTCACATGTTTTACATTGAAATGCATGGTACTAGTAATCAATACTAGGTTTTAAACAAAACTTGACAAATCTGAGGCCAAAATAAGTAATGATTACTAAAAATAACTAATGATTAGTAGCTACAAAAAGGAATCTTAAAGGTCAAAGCTTTGTCCCTCTTCATCCCAGTGTCCCTGTAATCTACAAGGACTGATATATAAATAAATTTGGTTAGATTTACACAGGTATTTCCGCGCCCTTTATCACTATTTTTTCTTATCCCCTGTCACATAACTACTCCCTATATCATTCACATACTACAAATTGCATGTCTTTATACAAACAACACCAGCATTCATAACCCTTCTAAAATGAAGAAAATGATAAATATGTATTCACTATACATTCTCATTTCTTTCCACAAACTGTCAAAAAAATCAATGCATTTCACATTTGAACGTACATCGCACTATCCTTTGCAGAGAAGTTCGATTCATATCAGTAACAGTCAAACGGTTGCACTTTCCCGCGCCAAACTGGCATCTTTCCTGTGTTTGCAGACTGACGGAAGGTGGCGATTAGATGTCGCAAATTTGCTTGTTGCGATGACCAAGATCGCCTTGCCGCCAGTCAAACCGACACACAAGCTGCTTGTATCTACTCTAGCTGCTTCAAGCATGAGCAGAATTCTACCATCATGCTAACATTACAGGATGGAAAGGATGGGTGTGGGGTTCATATTCAAATGGAGAGTCAAGAATCAGGTAACTTATGATTCCAGAATTGTACATATGCTAATGGTCATACTCATCATCATAATCTATTGCTACAAAAATTATAAATTTAAATTATAGAGAATCAGGAATCAATTAACTTCTGACTCGAGAATAGTACATATGCTAAAGGCCATCATCATACAATTGATTGATACAATTGATACAAAAATTATAAATGCTAGAGATATCTGTACACCCCAAAACCATTTTCTACACAAGTATGTGAAAATGAAACAATGAGAAACCACAAACCGAGTCTGTAACATAATAGAGATATGATAAATAAAAAAATAATTGCATCTTCATGGTACAGTACATGATTTTCCATAGACTTACTATTCATATATATCATAAGTTTGATTGCATCTTTTTATGTTACATGTACAGGCCCCATAGAAGACAAAAATATGACAAACCATGCCCATTTTATACATCAGGTAAGATGGATTATTCCGTAAAATTAATCTATCAGACACATTTGCAATATTTAGACAATGACAATGCAGTAGCTGAAATTTCCAAGAATATGTTGGATCTTGTCAACCGGAAAAAGAAAATTAGTAAAAATAGAAATAGTACAAAATCTCGGATTTTTGTCAGTCTTTGTGAAAGATGAAGGAGTAATCCAATGATAATGGCACACCTGCACATCCTAATTTGTAAGCCCTTCAGGGTATAATGGAAGATGTAATGAATTTCACTCTTTTCCTCCCATATGCAGCTGATGTTATTAATAAACGATGGATTTATTTTAAGAAATCATTAGAGATTGATATCCTTTTTAAAAATTCAAATGAAGAAACATGAGTGAAAGAATAAATTACAGCATACTCATACATGTACACAAAATGCCTTCATGGTAAGTACTAAAAATAGGATTTTTAAGAACACATGTAAATACTCAACTTGTTGGGGTTAAGAAAGATGAAAAAGATTTTGAAAGTATTGCAGTGCTAAGTTCGCATGCTAAGTTGCTAAACTATGGAATATATAAATGTGGATCTTTGTGTTGTAAAAAAAAGAAATTACATGGAATAGATGGGCTTGCAGTGTACAATGATAAAATGATCAACCAAGTGCATAAGAATGGTTCTTGACCATGTTATTTCCTGAATATTATTGATAGAGAGTGTCCTTCCTAGCCATCTACTAGTCACGTAGCCCTACTCACAAGCATCCATCAATGGCCACCCATAAGACGGAAAACAGTGGCAGTGATTAATTTCAAAGGGTTTCTAAAGAAAACCATGTTAACACATTTGTATAAAGTGAAAATGTTGGTCCCTTGCATATACACCTAAAGAAAACCATATGTTTACCAAATATGACCATGACTGCTTAAGTTCCCATCAAATAGTTATTCCATCATAAAGCTTTTCTGCCATTTCGATGGCAATGAATTTTGTGAAAAAATTGAAAATACCGTCGTACATTTAAACCTGAATGACAAGAATGTACAATGATAAAATGATCAAACGATTACATAAGAATGGCTCTTGACAATGTTATTTCCTAAATATTATTGATAAAGAGTGTCCTTCCTAGCCATCTACATGTACTAGTCACGTAGTCCTACTCACAAGCATCCATCAATGGCTACCCATGGGATTGAAAACAAGCTCTTAGGATTTGAATCAAACATCAACAATACATTTCAACTTAAAGATCAACCTTTACAGGATTTTCCATTTTTGAGAGAGGATTCAGTTACAAATCATCAATCACGGTGTAGTCACTAATGTACATTGTAAAAACATTGATCTTTGTCAATTTCTTCCTTTTTTTTGGTTGTTTTTTGTTTGTTTTTTAACTTTCTCCACTTTCCTGTGGCTAAGGAAATACTTTTACGATGATATATTAAACCACTAAGCTGAATTGACACTTTGGATAAAGGTATAACACAAAATTAATTTCACTCCAACTCCCCCTCTTTTCCTCTTGTCGATCTTCTCATCCTTCTTTCTTGTTTTGTGGATCCTATGTTAAAATCCTTCATGATTGCAATGTCATATTCTACCATGTACAAGCTGACACTTTTTAAATTTTATTTTCCTCAATTTCATGACATTGACTTCACTAATAAAAGTTTTCACTCATTATAATGCCCATGGACTCATGTACCTTCCAAAATGAAAAAATACAACATACTAATATCCAATTTGTATATTTTTTGCAAAAAGTTGTGGATGCTAAAATATTGGCCTTTACAGAGAAATTGGTGGCATACTCTGTTTGAGATTCTCCTTTCTGCCTGCAGTCTAATTATCATCCAATGACAAAATGTGTCACATTTAACTATCCTCTCACTGTAAGCAGAAGGAACAAAGGATTTCAGATTAAGTAAATAACTTCTTTCAGGCCTTCACAAAAGCTTTATGAACACACATGAAAGTAGCTTCGGTATTCATTGTACCAAGCCTGTTCAACATTTCTCGGCAGAATAAGATGGAACAAAATTTCTTTTGTGTGTATCTAGCTATTGTAAATGCTTGTATGAAGTTGTTTAATTCGTCCAAAATCCTTTGTCCCTTCTGTTCACAGTGTCTACCCCTTTTCTCTCCCTCTAAGATAATCAATCACAGCTGTGCAATGTGTCTACACCCCTGCGCCATTTTGCACGTCCCAAACGTAAATGCATGCAACGGCCCTCTGAATATAAGAGGCATCCGAAATGCAGGGCCGATCAATCTCACTCTGTCTCCAACCTGCCCTCTCCAACTGCCCCTCCTCTGCCCTCAAGTTCATGTCTTATGTATGTCCTGTCTTGTCTCTTTCATTTACCCCACCTACATCCGTCCTCTATACACTACCACCACCACTACTCCATCAGGGTGGCATTTCACCAAGTTACAAAAGACTTTAAGAACGAATTTACACACGGCGGGTACCAGTTCTTGTGCTGAATGCTCGAGAATCTCACAAGTATTACACTAGTTAACTCCAGTCTTTCTTAAAGTCATGCGTAACTTTAAGAACGATTTGGTGAAACACTGCCCTGGTCTTGTCTTTCTCACTATTACCAAGCCCAAAATTGTCCTCTCTGCAATGCCACCCTCATAACTTCATCTTCTGTATATCTCTTTTTTTTTCCTTTCACTACTACCCCCAATTACACCTATACCACTTTAATACCCCTCTACCAACCTAAATATCACATCTGTCTCTTATCACTGTAATAAGCAACCTGAGAGGTGTTTCATGAAGATGAGAAAGACTTTAAGAATGACTTCAAGATCGACTGGCATCCCTTCTTGTGCGTAATAAATCACAATAATATGCCATTCAAAGCAAGAATTAATACCAGTCGATCTTAAACTCATGCGTAACTTTAAGAACGATTTGGGGAAACACCACTCAGTTCTTATTCTTATTATATACCCCTCCTCCACCCTAAAAATCCTCTTTCCATCATGTATGTATCTCTATTGTCTATTTCATAACTCCCCCCCCCCCACACACACACATACCTGTCCTCCCTATGTACATGTACCACTCTACCATCCGAAAAATCACAATTCCATTTTGCATGGGTCTCTTTCAATGTTATCAAGCCAAAATCAGACATCTATTCTCCAACTACCACAATCACACAAACTAAGTTGACAGGCATACACACTGGTAGTCAGTGTAAATTTGTCTGCCAAATCCCCACCCCTCCCCCATTCCAAACACTACAATCACACAAACCAAGTTCACAGGTAAACATAGCAGCATCCAGTGTAAATTCGTCTTCCCCACCCCCA